>VDFB02081387.1:0-21695 GCA_007258455.2 Sequoia sempervirens
AAAAGGACCAATCAAAGGATAAGGATATCGGTGATGCCAATCCCTCAAGTAAAGAAAGTACATCAAATCCTAATCCACAAAATCAGGAAAGTCAACTTGAATCCTTATCAAAACAAGTTGCCAAGATCCAATTGAAAGACAAAGGTATGGGGGAATGCTCATTTCAGCAATCCTTAAATGCTTATCACAACTTTCATCTTCTCCAAAGTCATATGGACAACCATCAACATCAAGGCAACAATCATCACAACCCACCACACTATTTGATGGAACCTTTGTAAGAGCAAGCACATTAGTGGATGAGTCTGACGACAAGGAGGTTTTAAATTGGTTGTACAAAGATGAAGAATCATCACAAGCATCCACCTCAAATGTACAGGAAGAGCAGTATGGAAAAGGAAAAACAATCATGGAAAAGATGGGATACGAGGGAAAAGGTCCTATCAGTAAAAGGAAAGAAGGCATCATAGAACCAATAAAACCTATCACCATGCAAGCCAAAGATAAAATAGGATTGAGGTATATAGGAGAATCCAGAGAAGAAACCAAACAACAAGTTGTTGAAAGAATCCTACTGTAACTACAAGCTAGTGATGCTCATGAAACTGATTCAAATGAGTATGAGTGGGATTTGTTATCTTAAGAGTCTTGTCATGATAAGGAAATTGATGTAGTCCAAAAGTATACACCCATACGTGAGGAGGGTCAAAGTTCAGGATATAGACCACTTGAAATAGGATCACTACACATTGATGATTCCAGTGAAGATGATTAGACTCAAAGTGAAACAGATAATCCAGAGGAGAGTTACCTTATAGACATTGATTTCACTATTGGACAATTCAAAGACATTACCATCGGGACTCTTACTGCATATGAATTTAGCCAATCCAATAACTCCTTACCCCTGATACATCCTGAATTAATAGATTGGGATCAAACTGATCCATCTGATATCCCCCTCTTTTCAAATGACAAAGCCATCGTCAACTTCCTCTGCTCTGCCAATCCCAAGATGGATTCCACCATTGAACATCATAACGAAGCTTCCAACTAGGAGAGGGTCAAATTTTCTAGTTGCAAAATGAATAATACATGGAATAGATTTGATGGTGAAAACCATTCAATGGTAGTATCAGATCTAGAAAAAGTAAAAACAAAGAGCATATCCAATAGTGAAAACCACTCCGAGGCACTGAAGGATGGAATATTTAACACACTCCCTGAACACTTTCAGGAATGATCGAAAGTATTGGTCAAACCCACCCAATCTATCAATATTGGTAATGAAGAATCAATGAAGACTGTCCATCTAGCAAAATCCTTGTCAGATCAAGAAAAACCAAAATTCATAAAATTCTTCAAGAAAGGAAAATCAAATTTGCTTGGTATTATGCCGACATGCTAGGGATTGATCCAGAACTCATCATGCACCACTTGTCACTACTAGTAGAAATAAAACCGGTCAAGAAAAAATTAAGGAAAATGCATCCCCACATTGCCATACTGGTCAAAGCTGAACTGAAGAAGTTATTAGATGTGGGATTTATCTGACCTATCGACTATGAAGAGTGGATTTCTAACATAGTACCTATTTACAAACCAGAAAAAAGCATTAGAATCTTCACAGATTTTAGAGATCTGAATAAAGCTTGCCCAAAAAATGATTTTCCCCTACCTAATATTGACATCATTGTGGACTTGACTGTTGGACATGAAATTCTCTCGCTTGTCGATGGATTTTCAGGGTATAATCAAATCAAAATTACTCCTGAAGATCAAGATAAAACTACCTTCACATGTCCTTGGGGCACTTTCTATTGGAATGTCATGCCATTCAGGTTGAAAAATGTTGGAGCCACATATAAGAGAGAAATGACCGCCATCTTTCATGACATGATGCACACTTTTATGGAAGACTATGTAGATGTTTTGTTGGAAAAATCCTACACTAGAGAAGGAAACCTAGAAATTTTAGATAAAATCTTCACTAGACTGGAGAAGTTCAATGTGAGACTAAATCCCAAGAAACAAGAAATGTATATTCAGTGTAACATTAGCTAAACTTTTGGGGTACATTGTGTTGGCTAGAGGCATTCAAGTAGACCCTACAAAGGTTAAAGCCATCACAGAGATACCTCCTAAAAATATCAACCAACTTAGATCCTTGCAAGGAAGATTCCAATCTATCAGGAGGTTTATTGCACAACTGGCTGACAAAACTCACCCCTTCAACCACTTGCTCCACAAGAATGTATCTTTTTGATGGGATGAAAAATGAGGAGCCTTCAATCAATTGAAACAATATCTAATGAGTCCACCTATCTTGATACCACCAGCAGATGGAAAACCACTTTTATTGTACATAGAAATAATTGAGATATCATTGGGGGCCTTGTTAGCACAATAGGATTCAATAGGAAAAGAAAGGGAAATATATTACATCAGTAGAACCTTAAATGGCTATGAGATCAATTACACCATTGAAAAGGCTTGTTTGGTAGTAGTGTTCGCTACCCAACAATTGCGACACTACATGCTCACCCATACCATCAAATTAATAGCCAAGATAGATCCACTTAAATACCTTCTAAGAAAAACTAATCTAACTAGAAGACTAGCCAAGTGGGTGATGGTGCTAAGTGAATTTGAAATCCAATATGTTGATAGGAAGGAAATCAAAGGACAAGCAATTGCAGACCAGTTAGCTGAAGCACCATTACAAGACAATCATCCCATGAACATTGAGTTTCCAGATGCTGATGTCCTGACAATATCCACACAACAATGGGTCTTGTACTTTGATGGTTCTTATACACAACATGGATCAAGAGCCACAATATTTTTTATCTCACCACAAGGACACACCATTCCTAAGTCCTATAGATTGATGTTCCCTTGCACCAACAACACAACTGAATATGAAGCCTTGATCATTGGAATCAAAGTAGTAGTTAAGTGGAAGATCACAAAGATACATGTCTATGGGGGTTCACAACTAGTCATTAACCACCTGTAAATGATGACTATCAAACAAAGGATGAAAAGCTGATGCCCTACAAAAGAATGGTTGATGAATTCCAAAGGTACTTTGTGGAAATAAGATTTGAGCAAATTCCTCGAAGCAACAACAAAGCTATTGATGCCATGGAAACCATTGCTTCTCTCTTGCAAATTCTGGAGAAATGAGCCTGTTATGAGTTCATGGTGGAACAACTGATCAACCCATCTTATGACAACCCTGAGTCCCAAGTTATCTGTCATGCCCATAATTTCTGTTACAAAAACCCAACTTTTTTTTTTTTTTTTGTACATTAACATATACATGCTACTATTGCCAACTCGAGATTTCCTGCAATACTTTCAATTACCACCATAACGCCATTAATAAGATTATTAAAGAAAGTATTTCTTAATGTCAATTATTTATTCATTTATTTTTATTTTATTATATTTATTATACAATTTAATATTACTACCTCGATTAATATTACCCTTAATAAAAAAATCACTATTTTATATATATATATAATTCTTACTCATAATTATCATAGCTATTAATTTATTTGTTTGATTATTCTCCTTTATTTTATATAAAAACATTTACATTAATAATTACATTTATTGATATATATATTTCATTTATTTTCATTAAGATAAAAGTTAAGGATCTAGTAAAGACTTAATTTATTTAAATTAAAACTTTTCCCCTCACCAAGAAAAAAGTAGTTTCTTTATTGAAAGAATACTAAGGAAACTACCTATTTATCTAAGAAAGGACTTCATGAGAAAACATACGTGGGCCCTAAAAGAGGACTCCCACTACATTAAATTTATTTTGCTAGATTCTTTTTAATAAACCTGGGTCTTTTATCATGAGAGGCTTTTATTTTTAAAGTAAGAATCATGTTATAAAGCACGACATGCAAAATTGTTTACTCTACCCAAACCATAATTGGTCCCACCGTCTTTAAGTTTCACTCCACAAAGCCTAGACTCATTGTAAATCGAATACAATCTTTGTAGAAATCCATGTCTTGTCTTCTGAATGGTAAAGGAACGTTTAACTAAGATTATAGTTAAATTTTTATTGAGGAAAACGTTCACAACTTTGAATAAAAATAAAAGTTTCCTCACTAAATTGATATTATTTAAAGCTGTTGTAACGTTTGTTTAAATGTTATTGGTAGCTCCATATATATAAGAATGGAACATTGTAATTAATAACATGAATCACACATCTCTGACATTCAGAAACTCCTACCGAAAACTTTCATTGCCCATCACATCTTTAGGATTTATATAAACTATTTTTTTTACGAACAATGTCATCTCTAAAGCATTATTTACAGATATAGTTTCCGTGAGAAGTTCCAGGGTTAATTAATCTACTGGTTGCTGCAGTATTATTTTGGACAGTAATTTCAGAACTAAATTCAATGCTTCAAAGAGGAGACTAAGATCACCAGCTATGGCACACAATAATGACTCTCCCAAACTGGCACTAGGGAATGACATAGCCGTACCAAAGGCAAGAAGCCTTCCACATAATTTGCAGATGTTTGAGAAAGGTATTTAATATGCATGATGGAATTCCATAAGTATTTAATACGCATGATGGTATTAGTATGAGACTATTAGCTCTGCGAAGCAAGATTTTTATCCTCATGGCTGGGTGGTTTCATTTTTACGTTTCAAGCACTCACTACATATTTGGTAAAGTATACTTAAATTTTATTTTTAAATCTGTGTACTATGTGGGAAAACATGTAAGCTGATTATGTGATATCAGGCTTTCTAAATTCTTATTTATTTATTTTTCTGACATTCCACCGACAATACAATCTTATTGTCCTGCCTTATTTCAGTCTAATTAATGTAAAAGGTTTGACAACATTCTACGCAACAAGTCGCTTCCACAACTACAATTCGAATTAATTCACAACCACTTTATAGCACTGAATACAGATTGCAATGACAAGGTAACTTAATCTTTACAGACCATGTAGGACTCACAATAAAATAGAAGAGATCTGAACATGAATGATTTGCAAGGTGCTGGTAATGAATGCTTAGGTGTTAATTTAACTATGCAACAATGCTACAATTTTAACTGTGTTGGTAATAATGATAGCTCATTTAATAATCCATCGACTCACTACAATCAGTTTGCTAGGGATCTAGTATATGAATGACAGATACAACACTGTTCTAGAAATCAAATCCCTATTGACCTGCGTAATATGATGGAGACGTGTGGACATTGCCTTCAATTATGAACTGACTATTAGGTATATAAACTCTTGGTCTTAAATTTTCATTCACGAACAACATTCACTATTCTTGCAATTGAAGAGAACTAAGCTTGTCACTGGCAATAACTCATTCCAACGCCCAATGTCGATGTTCACTATCATGGTGACATTTAATAGGTATGGCGCTAATCATAAAATTCTGCTAGCAAATGTCACGTAATACACTCCTGGCAGAGAAAGAACAGCTTGCATCGCCATCACTTCCACCAACTATGCTATTACACATTGACTCAAGTTTTGCACGATTCACTGAATGTAGGAGTCATTTAGGGTCTGCACCCATAGCGTGCAGTAGGGATTAATTGCACCTGGATGAAATTATCGCATAACTATAATAAATAACCAATCCTCAACACAGTCGTCGTCCTATGCACTGGGCACCAGCACAAACGCTAGTTCAGCCAAGTGAATTAAATAAAGCATTAAACACAGTATTTGAGGAGAAGGGGGAAATCAAATTGGTTTGAATTCTTTCTCAACCCTTATACCAATACTTCTTTCTCCACTACCACGCCTTGAGCTCATTATATTCATTGAGAAGCAGTATCATCTCATCCACTCTCTTATTACTAAGTTTCTTGTTACCTCAGAGGGTAGACTCTTTTTTTTTATTGCGACCACTGTTACCCAAAAGCTGAGAATTTTGTGACTACGTCCCCCAGTTTGACCATCTTTTTCTTATAACGAAACTCATTAGAATTTCCCGCACAGATTGATACTTTTTATGTTCCTTCCCCCAGCCAATTATTTTTGTTCAACACAATGAGCTTATTACAACTTCGTTTCAGATCTTGGTTTATTTCATGTAACCACTTTTGTCTACGCAGTGGAGAAACCTGTTTGGTGTTAGTTTCTTTTTTTTTGGTTTTCATTTTGATCTTATTTTCCTATTTAACTCGTATGAAGCAGACTGAATGCCTTTAAAAGGCAGTTTCTTGCTTCTATATCAACACTATATATACCAGATTATGAATACCATTTGCAACGACTTAAACTTTTGGTGATTTACTTAGTTAAGAGTAATTTTTGTATGATATTCCCAAGAAGCAAGGGACATAAGCGACATACGGGATTGAGCACAGGGGGTAGAGCTACACGGAATGATTCGCAGGCTGCTCAAGTTTCCAAGTATGAACTAAATGCTATTTGAGCGTTGAACTAAAAGAGATTGGGCATCACACACCTGTTCAATCTAACTAGTTATTGTTCTTATCATCTGTTTTTTTGTTTTTTGTTTTATTATCTTCTGTTTGTTTACTCATTCGTATCATTTCAAGTTAATCAATTTTATATATAGAATGCTCTCTATTAATAAAGTTCATTTTTTTTTACGCCCTTTTTTAACGCAACCACTTTGTATTAGCCTTATAATTTCAAAACACAAAACACTTTTCCTTGAAGTATAATTCCAAAAGCTATCATTTTCATTATGAGCAAATTCCATATCCTTTCATTTTATAGACAAGGGTCTTCCAAGTGGAGGTACTAAGGAAATAACAACAGGTACTAAGGAAATAACAACACTTTTAGATCAATGTTTTACAAGAGTACATTCTAAATGAATGAAGCTTGCCCTTTCCCATCCTTTCCTTTCACAATAAAATGTTAGTTACCCCATATTACAAGCAATATTTGGAAATACATTAATAAAGCACAAATCAATAAGACCTTCCCTCTTCCATTCTCTTTCATGTTACATCAAAACACCATATTTACATATTACGAACAAATTGAAGGGAATACATAGATAGACACACAACTAATTAAGGCTTTCTCTTTCTCCATTTTCTTTTATTTTGCAACAATCACTAACTTTCCATATTACAACTAATTCTAATAAATACAAAGAATGAAATACAACCAAATCGGGCTTGCTCTCCACCCTACCATAATGGCGTCATGGAGCCTCGCGGGCTCTAGCCATACCCCCAAGCAAGGAATACTTTCAGTTGAGCCATGATGATAAATGGAGTCTTTTCTCATTTTTACAAAGGGACAAAGTAAGATAGCACAAATTTCATGCATCTAGGTTTTCTACTTCTTTTTTTTCCAATCATGATCTATACACTATGTTACCTTCTTACTTACTATCAATAAACAAGGGTAGAGGAAATTAAGAAAACTTATCTCTTTCTTTTAGGTGAAGGAAGTAAACTCTTTTATCCATCTTTCCTCTCCAATCCATACCCTCATGATCACTATCTTCCCAAAGTGGTGGACTCCTTTCCTCTTCTCATTATTTCTACTATCTACACTAAATTTCTCCAAGAGGAGAAGTGGGTAACAACCTTCTCATTCTTCCTCTCCAAAATATATAGGAGTTTCAACTTGTAACCTTTAGGTGGGAAGGTGTGAAGTGTACCTACCGCCATCAATGAGAGTCTTTTCTTTATTAAAGAGGAGGCATGCACTTGGACAACACCTCCATCTTTTCATCTCATCCTCTCCTCAAAACTCGTCACTCTCCATTATGAGGACTTTTCAGGGGTCAAATCATGTCCTTGGGGCACTATTATATGCCTACTTGACCCCTACCACTATGTTATAGGCCCTAGGGGGTTTCTTTTTACATCCCATCCAAGGAAATTGACCAACAACCCTCTTTAAAAACCCATTTAAGGATCCATCCGAAATTTAGACTTGGATAAGGGTTCCTAACCCCTAACCCCACTTACACCCACATGAAACATAATTAAATACCCTTACAAACCAAAATAAGTTATCCTTTTATTATCAACCCTCACAACTTTAATCTACCAACACATTAACTTTATTTCTTCCTAAGCCCCCCAAAAGGGTCGGATTCATATCAGAAGATGTCCTTTAATTTTCTCCCAATGGTTTTTCATTCTCGAACTAGCACCCTTACTTTCCTGCAAATTACCAATGCAATCATAAGAATAATCATATATCACATTAATTTGATGGTTGAAATAAGATTCAATTGTACAACAATTCCAATTATAATTTCAATTCATATTCACAATTTACAAGTCCATAACACTCTCACGATAGTGACAATGAAACAAATGTTAAGATGAAATTCAAGAATATTGTCGCACAACCACATTATGTATTGTTTGCAATACAACCTACCATCTATTTAAGAAAATATAAAACAAATTAGGTTTTTACTTATCACATAGTAATTGTCTTGTTTCTCAAAATAGTTATTTGTTTGAATACCCGACATAACGCCTTTCAAATGTTATACTTCATATTGATTGTTATATATAACATTGAATCCTTTTTCTAATTATTTTTTCCTTCATGAATCTTTGGTGTTTTTAGGGAAAAAGGAGGGATTCCATAAGAATAGTGAACTTGGAATAACAAATTATATGTTAAGTATTATTTGAATCATTGAATCCTTGCTATTATTAATCACTTTCCTATCATATTGTTAATTCTGTAAAAAATGAGGTTCCCATATTTGTGTTTTAGTCATAGACCTTCTAATCAGCCACCAACATTTGCTCTTTGATTCTAAAAAGAGGAAAACATGAAAGCAATGTCCCGGTGACCTCTTGCTCTTGAGGTTGGTGAAAATCTCAGAGTAGTCTTTTGTAAGTGTGTTTGTTCTTTGGTTTATTGCTACTTTACCAATTATCTTGATAGTTTCTCAAGTGCACCAAACAAACCATGAATATACTTCATTTGAATTAACAATTACTATGATATATGTTCTAACTTATTTATATTCGAAATATTTATCTTGTTTCCCCTCAATTTATTGGCCATTTTTGAGTAACTTATGTGTTATAGGGGAAAATTATTTAGTTTCCAAATGTGTCAATATTATTGTTTTCTTTTAGAGTTGAGTAATAGTTATAAATATCTCATTGCTGCCACTACGCTGAGTTTAATTGCCTTGTAGGCTACAAATGTGAATCTAGCCTTAAGAAAAGATGTGCTACAATTTATAGATGTTGGAGATGTTGTCCCATCTCTATTCCTCCAACTAATGTCTTAAAAAAAATAGGAGGTGATCAAAGCCTAGTCAACCAGTACAAAGTCATCTTGTGTGATACAACCCACATGCCAATGGAAAATTTTCCTACAAAATACAATGACCTTTTGTTTACAAGTGAATTAAAAATAGGTTTGATTGTGTGCTTGAAAAATATTTGTCTATAAAGTTGTGTGAATTGAGGTTTGATATACTTGTACCTTGCTTGTACTTGTAGTTTCTTGCTTCCTTGTTTGTGGGGGCTTCCTTGTAAAGTATTTAATGTTTGTTTCATTCTAGGGAAACTATCATACTATCCCTAGATGTCAAAATGACAAATTGCTAGCTAATTGGAAAACCTAAATATTTGTTTAGAGATCAAGAAGAATAAAAAGTTGGTTGCGACTTGCCCTCCCCATCCAAACAAGCATCCACTTTTGCAATTAATTCATCCCTAAGGTAGCTAGATTCTCCTACAAAAATCAGCCCTATTAAAGGGTTGAATGTTTACCAAACCAAATGGACGATAAAAGGTCATGTAACAACAAAGAGGGATATGCACCATTATAGCAGGAAAGGGCGTGAGGGGTAGGTATTTAGCTTTGATATCATTGATGATGAGGGCGCAAAAATATGGATTATGTGCTTTAATGAAATTATAGAGCTGCATTATGATAGGGTTGAGGTGGGATGTACTTATTATGTGTCAAAGGGATCGGTGAGATAATCAAACAACAAATTTAATAAGTTAAACAACAAGATGGAAATCATTTTGGATCAAAGTTCAATTTTAAAATAATGTGATGATGAGGCCTTTGTGCTATAGAAAGTATTTAAGTTCACCCCATTAAATGGAATTGCAAATTGCACTAATAACAGTTTAATTGATGTTATTGGCACTATGGTGCATGTGGGAATGTTGTCGACTATACAGAGAAAATATCAGTCCCAAACAATTTGGAGGGCTATTAAACTTAATGATTTTTCATCCTTTTCAATTGATGTTAATTTGTGGGGCTCAAAATAGGAAGCAAAGAGTCATGAGTTGGAGAGGTTGTAAACCCTTGGTTCAGCTCTCATCCTTGTTAAAAATGCATGTGTTGGGTTCTTCAATGGAGTTGTTTTCAACACATCCATAGGGACTCTTCTATATATAAATCCTGACATACCAGAAGCACAACCATTGCTCAAAAGAGGATATATTGATCCACCTACTGTTGAGTCACCCCGACCAATCCCTCGAAAGGTTACTTTGGGAAATGGGAGAGTCACTATTGCATATATGATGGACCACTACCTTAGCTTTCCAGAGACTTTTCAAGCTACTCTCAAGGCAACAGTAAAATTTATAAAAACTGATGCATTATGTTATGTTGCATGCCCATTGGAGGTGAATGGTAGGAAATGCAAGAAAAAGTGTGAACAATCTGAGCAAAATACATGGTTCTACCAAAAATTCTAGAGAATAATAACTAACTATGACTTTCCATATTTATTGCAACTAAAAATGGAAGACCACAGAGGTGAGCTCTAGGAAACTACTTTTGATGAGGTTGCAACAAGCCTATTACAAATTTTAGCAAAACAAATTTACATGTTCCAATATGAGTCTACCGCTGAAATGATTGTTGAGTTTGTTATCAGTGCTATCGCCTACACATCATTTGTTTTCACTATTCTAATCAAAAATCAAAATTATAATTCAGAAACAAAACTAAAAACAACAATAGTGAAGGTTGCAAAGGTTAACTTTGAAGTTGAGTACAAGCTCTTACTATCAAATTTGTTTGCTATTTCTCCTACCATGCAGTAGTCTACAGAGATAGTTGTCGTACTACCTTGAACACCAAAACAACCATGGCTAATTGTGACTTTGTATATTTCTTATAGTTCATGTTGGTTGCAAATTTAGTTTGTTTTGTTCCCTCGCACTGGTTCTCACATCAAAAATACCTTTCCTTTCTACTGCTATTGCTTTGTTTTTGTTTGAGTGGTTATATATTAAGACAATGAAGTATAACTTATAATGTTTAACTAAAAAATATACAGTTGTTTTCTTTTCTATTATTCATGTTGCTTATAATCTAGTTACGTTTTAAGTGTATATTTCTGATTTAATTTGATACTATTTATTTATATAGAGTTCTTGTCCTTTTTAAGAGATGTATCATTGTCTACACCTACTCATATATCTACTTGTGGACATAGTTGTATGTATGTGTACATTTTATTATGCATATAGATAAATATACATGCATGTAATTGAGATTTCCCCATGTATACAACTTCTTGGTATAGATGTGTGTAGATATTTGTACATGTATTGGATATCTATGCATATATGCACACACAATTCAATATTTACAAGTATCTATGAGTTGTTTTAAAGATAATGTTGTTTTCATCTTGTTTACAATTTTCTTAGTGCATATAATATCCTGATAGAGTTATGTGTAGATATATGTGTCTATGATGTATTTGTCTATGTAAGTATCATGTCTGGGTATCCATCTAATGCTTGCCAAGTGTTCTTGCTATTTCTTTTCAATACCTAATTATAGTGCCATGCTATATGTGGATGTCATATGGTTCTTGGCTATAATGTCTAGTATGTATGTTATGTAGCTCAATCCACAACCTAGTGTTGAACAATGCATTATTGAAACTATTGCAAACTGCTCAATTAGTTTGGTGAGTTTTAAATGCAAAGTATTATTGCAACCATTGGAAATATATGTAGCACATACATGAGACAATGCTCGCATGGTAACCTATGCAAAGTAATGCGTGTTTCCTCTGCGCAAGTAAATCAAATAGCTCAAGTTATACAGTTTGCCTTGTTTTTTGTAAGGGAGAGTTAATTTTTGTTCTTTGTCTTAGGGTATATTTTTCCCATTTAAGTAAGGTTGTATTGGGAGAGACTATATATTTTATTCAAACCAATATTCTTTGATTCATGGATTGGATTTTGGAATGCACCCCATGTGATAATTTTTTGCCAGTGCTTCTCTTCAAAAACAAGCCAGCGGTTTGCATGGGCTTCTCAACATGAACTTCTTTCTATGCTTCTTTGTATGGCCTCCATTTCCTTGCTATGTTTGCAATAGAATAAAATTCTTAACATAATCCATTTTTTTTTTGTGGTCTGTTGCTCGCTACCCTGGGCTTTTTTACCCATTGGTTTGCCAGTCACAATTTTTTTGTGCTTTGTACAATGAAAAATGCGTATATATTTGCCTCTTCAGAAAGGCTTAGATTTGTCTCAGAGGTTAGACATACAGAAACATTGCACCAAATAGCAAGCAACTAGATTTCTCACTTGAACTATGTAGACCTGCCTTTTTATTTTTCTAGAAACTACATGATACATACCAACAATTAGAGTGCACTATAAATCAAACAAGATAATCTTCTCCAACAAAACTATTCATTATCATCATCACCAAAAGTTGCTCTTCTTTATGGTAAGTGAATTGCTTCTCCTTTCCTCTTCACCTTTATGCATATAGAATCTGCACCCTATCTAAATTCACTTCATTATCATTTTTTATATGTGACATGTAATTGTGCTATTACATATATTTTTCTTATAAATTATACATCCACTTAAATTTTCTTAAATTTTGTGTTTTAGATATTTCTTGCCAATAAAACATGTTCGTAGTACCAAAGTTCATAGTTTGCTTCTGTGTGGGTATATTCCACCGAAACAATTTTAAATTACAACTACATTTTATTTTTATACAAGATGTAGGGCTCCCCATAAATGCTAAATGGCTTTATGATCCCACATTTTCACATGTTGTATGGACTTTAGCTATATTCCATCTATATACAATGCAAGCATACATATCTTTTTTTTCATTTCTCATTTCACAACTCCATGTCAAATTATAAAAAAATGTATAACTTGATTTCCACTGAACACATTTCCTTCAACATTGACTAAAGTGGTGGACAATTAATGTTGCACTGCTTATGGGTTTGGTCATAGTCGATGATGCTCCATGACCTGATATGGTAGGGTGGAAAGTAGAATTCCTTTTCTATGTCCAGACTTCAATCCATTCCGTGCACAAGGAATTTCTAGATTTTATTTACTTACTATGTTGTACTACAACTCCATTGCATCTCATTTGTAATTAATTCTATAAGTCTTTATATTTTATCATTTTTTTATTGTCTACCAACCAAATCAATTGTCCTTCGTAGGCCTTTTCATGTGATTAGATCTTGTATTAAGTCATTGGCAGCCAAAACATTGCTCTCACCATTGATCATAGTGGTGGAAAATTTATTTTCTTGCGTAGGGGTTTGGTGAGAGTGCACGACACTCCATGAGCCAATATGGTAGGGTAGAAATCAGGCCTTGTTTTGTTTTGTGCATACTGCATTCTACCACACACACCAGGTATGGCTAAATTATAATCACTCCATTCATCCCATTGCAAGTAGAGATCAAATTATGTATTATAAAATATATAACTTTGATATATTTTTATTTACATATCGTCTATCAATAAATCGTGATCACTACACTAGAATTCACACTTTGTATACACATAGGCTATAGGTGGTTCATTCTAATTTTGCATAATCACCACAATAAACTTCAAAAAAAATTGTTATTCTTGCAAACCATATTCCAGCCATAATGTGGTGTTTGATGAACTAATGTGTTACTTGAACAACCTTTCAGAATAATGATAGTGACTGGAAAATCAATGACAATGGTCAAATAGACAATCATATCCTCATGTACCCTATATTGATTGTAATAAGTAATATTCATTTCACCACTGATCAGAGTGGTGGGAAATGTATATTCTTGCTCGGGCCTTTGGTGAGAGCCCATGACCCAATATGGTAGGGTGGAGAGCAGGCCTTATTGTGTTGAGTTTTATTTTATAGTTTTTATGTACATATTGCTATTTTTCTCACATAGTATTCACAAAAAAATCAAATGTTTTAGGTTGTGGTGACAACCTACTATAATAGTTGATCTTATACACTTTATGTTAGCTTCCATTGGCCATTGTTGATAATTGATCTCTTGCTTAAGCTATATCATTCCATAGTGGAGTGTGGTGAAATGGTGCAACTATAGAGGAGGCTAGTGAAATGTCATGAGTATTGATTGTTGAATGGTTTGTATGTAGTGTTGATGGTGGAAGTAACATCTATTTTAAAATCCTCATAAAACAAAAAGAATGTTTGTGCAATTATTGACAACGTATTTTTGGGTGTCATTCTCTAGGTTTATGTTGTTGTTGAAGGTAGCTCTGGAAGCTAGCAAAACAACATCAACATTAATTGTTATATGGTTTCCACATAGTGGTGATGGTGCAAGTAACATCTATTTTAAAGTCCTCAACAAACAAATTGAATGTCTATGCAGTTATCAATAGTGTATTGTTGGGTTTCATTCTCTAGGTTTTCTATTGTTGTTGAAGGTAATGAATGAGGATGGAAAGCTTCTGTGGAAGTGAAATGCATTCATTTTCTATGGAATATCTGTGAAGGTCGTTGGATGTTATCTTTTGTTATTTGCATGCATTCATGGTTGCAAAAGCTACGGGTTCTAATAAATTTTTGTTCATTTTTTGTAGGTGGTGGAGAAAGAACAGAGGGAAGAGAAAGCAAGCAAGTAGAGATGTAATTGAAGGAAGTAGGAAGAGGTGTATATTTTTTATTTTTCCACCCCCATCATCTAGTTGCTCTTAGTAAGTTCTATAATCTATTCATATTCATAGTTGCTCCAAAAAACATGCTTCTGCCTTAGGAGAGAGAGTTCAAGAAGTGGGATGTTGATATTCCAGTATATATGCTAAACAAATGAATGAGCTTTCAAACAACTGTGAAGATGAAGTGATTATAAGATTGGCTAAGAGAATGGGAACATTGATTTCACCATTCATCATAGTAGTGGCCACCCAATATTAGAGAGCAGGCCTCATTTTATTCTCTTCTATTTTATATTTGTTATGTGTGCAACTAAATTTCTCACTTGAACAATATTGTTCATTGGCATGATCATGAAAAGTTGTTCTACTTTATGGTAAGTAATTGTAGGGGTCTAGTGATAGCCAATGGTGGTCCATGATCCAAAATGGTACGGTGGAGAGAATGGAACATTTTGTGTGTCCAAACTTCAATACATTGCGTCCAGCAGGTCTAGCCTTTGCAGTAAAATTTTTGCATAGGCACATGGGTATCAGTTTTTAGCTTTCTATCGTGATGGTTGTAATGGAATATAATAGTTAATTTTATGCAATTCATTCTATTTTTGCATAATCATCATACTAAACTTCACACTTTTTTGTTATTCTTGCAGACCATATTCTAGCCATAATGCGGTATTTGATGGAATGATGTCTTACAAACAACCTTTCACAATAATGATAATGGCTGCAAAATCAGTAACAATGGTCAATTACACAATCAGATCCTAATGTACTCTATATTGATTGTAATAAGTAATATCCATTTCACCATTGATCAGAGTGGTGGGAAGTGTGCATTCTTGCTCGGGGGTTTGGTGAGAGTCCATGAGGCTCCATGACCCAATATGGTAGGGTGGAGAGCATGCCTTATTGTGTTGAGTTTTATTTTATAATTTTTATGTAGAAATTTCTATCTTTCTAACATAGAATTCATAAAAAATTCATATGATTTGGGTTATGGTTACAACATAGTGAACGAGTTGATCTTATACACTTTATGTTAGATTCCATTGGGAATTGTTGATTATTGTTCTCTTGCTTAAGATATAGTGTTCCATTATTGAGGTGTTGTCAAAAAGGCTATGTTGCTTCAATTTTTGATAGGGTTTTGTTGAGTTGTAGTCAATTCCCTCTTTGTCTCCCTTTATGCTTTTTGTTTTGTGGTTGAATTTTTAAATTTCCTCCCCGATCATCTAATTGCTCTTAGCTAGTTTTACAATTTGTTCATATTCACTATTGCTCCAAAAAACACGATTCTCCCTTGGGAGAGATAGTTCAAGAACTTGAGTGTTGATATTTTAGTTTATATGGTAAATAGATGGATGACCTTTGTGAATGAAGTGATTGTAACTGTGGTTATTAATCAACATCCCACTTATTGAACTCTCTTTCCCAAGGGAGAATAGTCAATGACGCTCCATGACCCAATATGGTAGGGTGGAGAGCGGACCTTCTTTTGTATGTCCAGACTTTAATCCATCCCGTACAGAAGGTATGCCTAGATTTTATTTACTTACTGTGTTCTACTGCAACTTTATTGCATCATCTTTGTAATTAATTGTATAAGTCTTTATATTTTCTGGTTTATTTATTGTGTACCATTGGTGTGTGTTTGTTACACTAAACTTGACATAATGCTTTCGTGTTTGTAGGTAGCCACAACCCAAACAACCATGCTTTCAAGCCCTTTTGATGACATTAGATCTTCTATTAAGTCATTGGTGCTTGAAAAATTTCTTTCACCATTGATGACAGTGATGGAGAAGTTACTTTCCTGCTCACTGGTTTGTTGAGACTGCATGACGCTCCATGGGCCAATATAGTGGGATGGAAATCGACTGTTGTTTTTTTTTTGTACATACTGCATTTTATCACATGTAGTAGGTATGGCTAAATTATAATTGCTTCATTCATCCTCTTCCAAGCACAGAGCAAGATATGTATTATAAAATATAGAACTTTGATATCTCCTCATTTGGACATTTTGTATGAATTAGACATGATCACTGCACTAAAATTCACACTTTGTATACAAATAAGTTGTATATAGTGTGGTCCTTGTAGTGATAGTTCTACATAGGACTGTAGCTGTGATTTTTAGCTTCATGTTGCCATCATTGTGATCAAGTAAAATAGTTAATGTTATGTAGTTCATTGTGTTTTTGCATAATCACCACACTAAATTTCACACTTTTTTGTTATTCTTGCAGACCATGCTCCAACAATAATGTGGTATTTGATGAACTAATATGTTACAAAAACCCCTCTAGAGTAATGATAGTGACTGTAAAATCAGCAACAATGGTCAAATAGACAATCATATCCTAATGTACTCTATATTGATTGTAATACACAATATTCATTTCACCACTAATCACAGTGGTGGCCAATCTATATTCTTTCTTAGGGGTTTGGTGAGGCTCCATGAGAATCCATGACCCAATATGGTAGGGTGGAGAGCAGGCCTCATTGTGTTGAGTCTTACTTTATATTTTGTATGTATAGATCACTATCTTTCTGATGTAGGAATTAGAAAAAATTCATATGTTTAATCTTACGACCTTACAATGGAGTAAAGTAGTTGATCTTATACACTTTATGTTAGATTCCATTGGGCATGGTTCATTATTGTTCTCTTGCTTATACTCTACATCACACAAATAATTAAATTTTTTTAACCAAAATTCGTCTACGGTACTTTTTTGCTAGCTACGAAAAGATGCTTAATTTAAATCATAAAGAATTTATGCAGTGGCCAAATTATAAGGTGGTCTTTTATAATCATGAATTCAACTAATAGTATGCCATGATTATTATTTCCCATCTAAATACACATTAGTAATGTCATCAATTATTTAGACATTCAACCTTATCCATAATGATATTATATTTTGATTCACTAATAAAACTTAATGATACTGGTATTATTTTTAGATTTTTTAACTATAATTGATGGAGGGTTCTTTGTTACTAGCTACGAAAAGATCCTTAGTTTGTATCATAAAGAATTGATGTAGTGGCTAAATTATGGGGTGGGCTTAAATAATAATGAATTCAACTAATTTTATGCCAATATTATTATTTCCCAACTAAATACACATTAGTAATGTCATCAATTTAGACATTCAACCCTATCCATAATAATATTATAATATGATTAACTGGCTATGTGCGAGATCATCATGGAAAAAACAAACCCTTAAGTGGCAAAAAATTTAGAAAAATCAAAGTTAGGCAACTTGACATAAAAAATTGAATAAGTTATCTATATTATTTCAAAAATATGTAAGAATAGAATCCGTAGAAAATTGAATGTAGTTTCTAAACTACTAGGTTTATTTTTTTTTAAATCTATTTGGTGAAAATTTGAAATTTAATTACAGTAGTACTTATATTTTAGGGAAAAAATAAGAAGTAGGTGTCTGTCTAACCACCCTAACCATAATAAAATGATAAAAAAATTTATAAGGATTTAGATATAAGAAGAGAACTCATATCTCGATGTGATGCAAAAAATTTTGTAATTTTTTTTCCAAGTAAATAATTAATTATGAATTTTTTATTACAACTTTTAAAAAATATAGAAGCTTGTATGTCAACCATGCAACAGTCAAAGCTACTTGGGGGTTCAATTTTTTAGTTTTAATCTTATATTATGCTTAAACATAGGCGTAGTATGTGCGAGATTCAAAAATGGCGATCTGGTTTGTAAACTATAGTTTTTCAAAAAAGCCCTATCAATCAAGACTTTAGTCATAATTCCAAATAGAAAATGAATAATAATTATTTTATTATTCAAATTAAACATAATTTATATTGGTGGAAGATAAAAGACCTCCTTTAAAACCCTTTTCATTTCATCAATTTGGGTTAAAAAAATTGTCGACCACATACCCATCATATCAACACTTTTTGGCCCATCATGATCTTGCACATGCCCAACTAATAAAACTTAATGATATTGGTATTACTTAATGAAATGATTTCAAATTTAATAATAATATTTTTCTTTAATTAACAACTTAACTACATAATATTATTATTTACCCCACCAAACCAATTACTAATAATAATGATGTTATCACCAAATAATTAATTGAATGTTAATACAATTGTTCTTCAACCAAACCTCTATATGTGTATATATATATTCTACAAAGTTACTTTTTCACCAACTATTGCTTACACACTTTATCCTTTATATACATATCCACCTTTCAACCCATTAGGATTAACACCCTCCTTCGGTCCCCATTATAATTTCAAATAATATAATGATGGTAAACTATAAGGTAAAAATGGGATACAATATTGTTGCCACTCAATCACTTTAATTATCGCCTATAATATATCTAGCAATCCATTGTATTGTTCGTTGGATTCCCTAATGTGTAACTATATTATCTACATCTACATATAGCTATTGTGCCCACTCATGCCATTCACATGCTAATGTTTTTCCACAAACACTGTCTACACATCACTTGCCTTTCATGTTGCTCTCCACCTATCGACTCATTGTTGCGTGTTACTACACAAAACTGCTAGTCCATATTAAAATTAATGTTAATCTAGTGTTGTAATGTGATTTGCACATTCACATTGGATGTTATGCCTTTCTAGGCTATGTGGACCTCATTTTAATGATGTAAAGTGCATTTAATCTCACTTTCACATTGAATTTTGTGTCCTAAGCCCTAATTGACCTTTACATCATCATTAATAGGCCCCTATAGCAACATATTGTGCATCCCAAGGCATAATTTGATGTAATAACTAACAAAGTCACCATATAAACCTAAATTCCTTATTTCTTGGCATTCCAACTAGTAGAATGGCCCCTATGGGACCCATTTTCCATTAAGGGTGAATCAGTCCCATCCAGGTGGGACCCATTCACCCTTAATGGTGAATGAGTCCCATTTGAGTCATTTTTGGGGTTTGAGTGGGAAAAGTTGGATTTTAAGTTTTATTTTTTCTCCATGTTGGCCTTAGGGATCCAATTAATGGGAAAATAAGGTGAGTTGCCTATAAATATAAGTCTCTAAACCATAATTCATAATCTCTTATCATTCATTCATCAATCATCATCTTTTCAAGTCAAGCAAGTTAGGGTTTCATCATTCCAAGTCATCAAGATAGCTTCCAAGGACATTCAAGGGCAGATTCTTCATGTTTTGTTGCAAAAATTCAAAATAAATCTTCATGGAAAGGTATTAATTCCATTATTGCATGCTTCATTACATTATTTATTTATTTATGTTTAATTACCTACAAAGGAGTTTGACCACTTAGCAAACCCCCATGCCCTAATATTCAACATTGCTCTTTCTCTTCTTGTGTGTTTGCATATTTAGACATCTTGAAGGCTTGGAAATCATTAAAGATCAAGTTGAAAATTTTTTGAAGACATCTCCTTGTTGAATAAGCCAAAATATCAACAAAAAGTCACTTTCAGGTCTAGAAATCAGACTTTCGAAGGTAGAGACCTATCAGGAACTGAAGTGCAGACTGGAGGCTTCAGTTTCCACTTTTGAATTTTTAGAAATTCAAAAGTGGACTTATTTCCCATTGATAGAAAATGAGTCACACTGCCATGCCTGAAATAGGTTCTCTACAGTTTTGGATACCCTTTTGTTTGAAACGGGCTCCGAAATAGTTTCCCAAATTTGAGACTAATTCGCCTAGAATGGTGAATCAGTCCTAGTAGGAAAAATTTCCAACATCAGTAGCATTTCAAAAGTAATTTCTAGTCTCCATCAAGTTCTCAAGTGCACACATTTTGTTTCATTCATTTCTGTTGCAGTTTGCATTCATTTTCTAGGTGTTTTTGCATATCACAATGTGTTTTCCAACAAGTTGCATTTCATTAGTTATTCATTAATAATAAATAATATTTATCAGTTTATTTCACTTAGGACATTACATTTAGACACATTTCATCCATATTTGCATTAATCTTGAGTGTAGACATTGCCCATTTTGGCCAATTTCTCTCCTTTTAGGTGAAAACCCCTAGAAGTGCAAGAGAGTATTAGGGTGCCAAAATCTATCTCCAACTTCCAAGAAATATCTAGAGAGGAAATAAATATGTCTCAGGAACTCCCTCACATACCACCATTCTAAAAAGAACAATTTTAATACATGTCCCAATGTAAAGCTAGCTCAGTGACTCCCAACATCAGTGTGACAATCGCATGATTAGGAGTGCCTTTTAAAATGGCAGAACATCAAGTGCCAATGTGTGCTTCATTAAGGTTGGATGATTTGGATGACTTATAAAATATGAGGCATGCACAAAATGTGTGCTACTCAAGTTAAAGAAATTTTTACTATATTTTTTTAGTAAGAGTGGAATTTAGTTTACTAATTCATTGTGTTACTTGTTGAAATTAGTGTAAAGAGATCTTATATAAAAGGATTGAATATTGGTAGTCTAAAAAATAACATTGAATCTTTTGGATAGCAATTTTTAGTGGAGAATAAGAGTAATTGAAGATGGTAACACATCATTCCTTCTATAAGTGATAAATATCAACTTGTCCAAAATATTTGGAAATGACATTGTCATTGGTGTCCAAATCATAATAGAGCATTCTTTCACAAAAGATGACAACCAAAAATGTCAAGGAGATTTCTTATAATAGATTTTGAGGGGAAAGGAATATATTAATTGGGATACTTTATGAAATCAACTAGCTAAAGTTA
>VDFB02081388.1:0-23030 GCA_007258455.2 Sequoia sempervirens
AAGTCAATACCGTCTCTTGAATTCTTAGGAAGTAATTAGAACTTCAACCCTTATCTCCTTTTTAGTTTGTTGATCTACCAGCCCAAATAAAGCTTCATTGTCCAGACCTTCGTTGTGAATTGAAAAAATTCAATGCTTTAGGTGTGATAAGTTTGGTCACTTTTCCAAACATTGTTCAGATAGACCTAAGCATCAAGCCTCCATTGCAGATGTAGATGATGTTTCTCCATAGAAGAATGAATATTTGTTTTGCTCAGCATTGTCAAGCAATGTACCCACTGACACCAACACTTGGCTGATTGACAGTGGTTTTCTCAGAAAGAGGGAGTTGATTATGAAGAAACATTTGCTCCTGTTGCTTGTTACACTTCTGTCAGAACTATCTTTGCCCTTGCTACATCAAGAGGATGGAAGATTCATCAAATGGACATGAAGACAACTTTTCTCAATGGCGTGATTGAGGAAGAAGTTTACGTCGAGCAACCTAATGGTTTTGAGGTTCATGGGAAGGAGTCACATGTGTGTAAGCTGAAGAAGGCCTTGTATGGTCTTAAGCAGGCTCCTCATGCATGGTACGAAAGGATTGATCGATACCTGTCTAGTTTGGGCTTCTTGAAGAATGATGCTAATTCAAATCTCTACTTCAAGGTAATCAATGGTGATGCATTAATATTGGTACTAATTCATGCTTCTAGGCTGCATATATATATATATTATTTTTACATGTTTTCTCCATTGTTCGGCCCCTACACCGCAAGTAAATGGTTGCATAGTGTGTGGAATGAGGGGGCAGCAGGCCTATAATTGAAATCTTTTCATCTATCAGCATCTAGTTGTTACTTATGCACTGTGAAGTAATGCTTTGAGTTTGAAAGATGTGCAATGCAATGTAATTAATAATATGAATAAATTTTTAATTATTAGTTATGTACTATGAAGTAATTGCATAACTACTTAGGTTGACTTTGTAAAAACTATATTGTAATTGAAATTTTTTCATCTACTAGCATCTAGTTGTTACTTAAGCAATGTGAAGTAATGCTTTGAGTTTGAAAGATGTGCAATGCAATGTAATCAGCAATATAATAAACTACATAATATAACCATTCTTTTTATGCTATTGTACATCAAGATATTTAACCATTGCTCACTTGATTAAAATTTCAAAGAGTTTAATTATACACATGAGGAGGCAATTAAATTTTGATTGTCAACTTCTATATATCAAATTATCCAATAATCAAGAGTATGTCCATATACAAAAATGACATCAACGCCAACTCAAACAAAATTTTACAATATGTGGCATATGCCATCTTAGTATCTATTCAATATTTACATGCCAAAATGTCTATCTCATTCTAAACTACTGGTGGATCATCAAAATGGAGCCTCTTTGAAGCACTTGTTGCCTTTGAAGGTAGCTGCACAAGAAAAAGTCAAACCACAATTGAGATTAGTTATACTATATAATTTAAAATCGAATAATTAACATCAAAATCAATATACATTAAATTATAATTGAACTCTAAAATTTTAATCTTGATTACCTGAAATATCCGTCTCTTCAAAGGGTCAGGCGTCCTAGAATATGCCCCTCTCAAAGAACCAACCAAACCATATTTTGTAATTTCAATCTATATAGGTGAACAAAAACATAAAAGTGATCCAAGTTAGCATACAATTGTCAGTAATAGGAACATATAAATACCAAACACAAAATAAAATGAGCACATACTTCTTTAGGTGTTTCGACACCTCCTTGAGGTGCTTCAACACCTACTCCTTCAAGTGTTCTAATACGTACTACTTCGGGCGTTGTGTCACTTGTCAACAAGGATGTATAACTCATAATTCCCTACACATAAAAATGACAAGTACATATGAAACTACCAATCTATGCCGATGTATGTATAATCAATAAAAGATCTTAAAATTCTTAATTCAATCAAATTTGAGTTCAATTACCTTCCCCTTATCCAATAGTGCACTTCCATAATCTGGACAAGGCTGCACCTTGCTTGCACAAGGTATTTCCTACAAGAGGAAAATAAGATAAACATATAAGTTATTATATAATTTCATTAATGACAATTCAAATGACAAGAAAGTATATAATAAATAAATGTAAATTAGTGAGTGCAAAAATATATACTATGTGTGTCCAGGCCAAATGAAATGGCCCTCAGGGTGCTATCCGTCACATTTGTCAGCTCCTCCTCAGACATCAACTGTTAAATAGACAATGTAAATAAATATTATTACATTATACTATCTCTTATTAATATTCATTTAAAAACAAATGCAAGTTATGAATTCACAACAGAATTTTACACATGTCACTATTCAATGTCCCCCTCTCTAGTAGGAGAGGACTCTGTACGGTGTGCTCCACTCCCTTATGTCTAATCTATAATGTCCACATCATGGAAGTCATAATCGGAAGTGTCTAAGGGATGCTCAGCAGGCTGTACAAGAGGGCCCAAGCATATCTGGTGACACATGGAGCAAGTATGTGGTACACAAATATGTGGACCTGATGAGGATGATGCAGCAGCACTCAAGCCATCACCAACATCACGAATGTGGTGAGCTACTCTGAGCATGTGAAGAGCAAAGACCACTCAAAGAGTGAATGGCGTGGATAGTGCGTGGCCACATCCGCATATGTCTGTCTGGATGGTATACTGAAGGTGGCGGAGGAAGGGGAGGGAGGGGAACATATGGGCAGTGTATTACTCTAACTACCCCTGGTCTATCCTGGGGCATACCTCCACCAACGCCCTAGAAGGGTTTAATGTCAAAGTAATTGACATGATGCCCTAACACGAACTCAACATATAATTTTTTTATAAAATAAAATGGTATATCACAATTGTTGTTCAGTGGTTTCAAAAAAACCATACACCAATGATCCCAAAAATTTTCTACAATGTCTCTATGAGTGCACCATTTTATAGAAAGTTTTGGTTTATTAACATTAACCGGCAAACCCGATGCGGGGTTAGCAAATAAAAGAGGCTATTTGGGCTTTGGTTATTCTGAGATCTTTCACATACGTCATAGGACCAATCCACATGCATAATATTCCTATCATGTCTTCTACTTGAATGAAGGCATTATATTTGCAAGGGAAGGGTTTCTATGTTTTTAGTTATTTCTTTCATTATTATTTGACATCCCCGGATAATCGGACTCTCATATAAACTTCCTGATACCTTGTTGCAATTTTTGAAATTAATTCTTGAATTGATGGTTTGTGGAGGTGGTGGAGGTAGATGCGGTGGTGGAGGTGGTGGAGCAGCCATAATGCCTGATTAAAATTAAAAACAAATTAATCTAATTAAAATTAGACAATATAAATGAAAATATTATAAAAATACCCTAGTTTTTTAAAAAATCCAACAAAAACCCTAGTTTTTAACAAAAATCTATAAAATTCTCTAATTTTTTAATCCAATAAAAAACACTATTTTTAAATCAAAATCCATTACAAACATTCAATTTTCATCAAAATCCATACTAAATTCAATTTTTTCATAAAAAATCT
Organism: Sequoia sempervirens; assembly: GCA_007258455.2. Classification (NCBI taxonomy): domain Eukaryota; kingdom Viridiplantae; phylum Streptophyta; class Pinopsida; order Cupressales; family Cupressaceae; genus Sequoia; species Sequoia sempervirens. The sequence goes on from VDFB02081388.1 coordinate 3,551, forward strand.
ATCAAAAACCCTATTTTGAAAAAAATCAACTAAAATTACACAAATCTAATTGAAAATTTGATTAGAGCAAAGAAAAATCAATAATATAACCTTTTGAAGATGGATTTGCACCAAATCGGATATCTGATTTGTGAAATAAACTTTTGATTGTGCGCCCGCCGCAGTTAACCAATTGTGAAATGAGAATGAGCTTTAATCGGGCCGATATGGAAATAATATATGTTGTCACAAATCGGATATCTAATTTGAATCGGATATCCGATTTGGATCAGATATCCGATTTGGAAATCTAGGTTTGGGTTTTACTTCGGTAGTGTGTACTGACACCCAAGCCACATAAAGTCAACTCGGCATTTTCGCATTTTTGAATCGATGAAACACGTTATTTTTTCTCCATTGCCACTTTTTGGCATACCATGATCCTGCACATGCCCAGCTAAAGAGGTTTACTATGATGATGCAAACAAAAAATAACAAAAGAAATTCTTTAGAAATGACAAGAATGAGAAAGGTAAGAATTCAACTCACGATAGGTCCAGTTCTCCAACAAGCTCCACATAAATGAAGTACCTACACATAGGAAAGTGGGGAAAATGTTGGGGCTATTTCGAGGCTTGTCACAGTCAAACCCCCATTTTGGTGTTTCCACCTCCATGGACAACCAGATAAATAGAGAAATAGAAATCCGATGAAGAAAGTATGGAAAGAGAATGTTGAACACTAAAAAGAGCACTATGCTACTCAAATCCAACAATAATGCAATAGTAAATGAATAATACCACCCTCAACCAGAGGCACTCAAGGCCAATGAGAGAGGAATGCAATCTTACAATCATGGAAAAGTCGACGTGGCCACAACAATGCTGCAGGAAGTCTCGCAAGACACCAAGCTCCAACTTTTATGGTAGATGTGAAGAATGTTGTGATGTTAGAATGGAAGAGTTGATGGTGCAACAAGTAGCCAAGAAGTTGCAAGAATATGCTCAAGAGCTGTGTAGAAGCAAGAGAATTGTCAAGAATGTGAAGAAGTTCAAATGAACAAGAAATATAGGCATTTGAAGATGATTTAGGGAGGGAAAGAGTTGTTCAAAGTTCGGTCAAGAGGTGTAGATATGTTACATTTCGGCCCCAATGGAGAACATATCACCTTTGCATATTCTAGAGGCGGAAATCCTGTTAGGATGACAGTGCACTACGTAGATGTTTGTGCATTGTGTGTGCATCTCCAATAGAAATTCCCCCACCGACACTATAGACAGGCGCCAAGTGGATGGGGTAAAGAAGGAGGATGTGGAATTACATTGTTGGGTTTGATTTTTCTAAGGTGAAGGATGTAAAAGGGGAACTTGCAAGGGGGGTACAAATTCATGCCTATACATTTTTCCCCCACTTTAGTGAACATGAGTTCCAATGAGTGTTTAGAAAAGTATGTTGAAATTGTTCCAAGAAAATATACCCAAACTGTCATGGAAGCAGACCACAATTTGACATGCTCGAAAGCGTAAGGTGGGAAAATGGCTCCATAGGTACTCGGTCCTAAAGAGATTTGAACAAAGTGCACCAGAAGCCCATAGACCAATGGTGAACAAATCCCGCAAGATGAAAGCACTTTACAGATCCTTGAACTTGCAAAGATGGAACCCTAGGTGCTCAGTCCTAAGGAATCATGATGTGAGAGGCTCCAAAGAGTCTGATTGAAAAGAACCTTCATAGACACACCTGTAAAGTAACATGCTAATTCATAGACAAAACATGTTAGATATCAAAAAAAATCCACGCAAGCAAACAAGCAGATAGTCACGTAGACAATCAACAATTAAAGGAAGAGCTTTCAAAGGGGTCCCTTAGGAACCCTTCAAACGAAAATGGGTCCACTTAAGGGACACTTTGTTTGAAAGTGCAACAGTGTTTTTTGCAAATCAATTCAACATCAAGGAATTTGAAAGGAAGAATTCCCCCTTGCAAGGGAAAATTCAGAACATCGCCTGTAGGAAAAGGTGCTCCCTCCTCAAAGGAAGGTTTCTCAAAAAAATTCTTTACGAATCCATGATAAAGGAAAAGTATTCCGCTAGGGGTCCTTGTTGTGGAATGCAATTTTTGAAAAAAAAAAAAGAGATTTTCAAGAAGGGATTTGTTGGCCACCGAATACGTCTTTCGGAAATCGAAGTGATATGATAGCCCCCCTTAAGATGGTGCATGTTGAACACAAAAGCATGTGACATCCTAAGGAGAGAAAATCAAGAATGAAGGTGATGTTGTTGCCCACAAAACATGACGAGATGTAACCATGGTAATGTTGTCACACACGCGAGGGACAACACATGAGCACCACAACATCACAAACAAGCAGAGAAGAGAGAAAGATAAAAGAAAGAAGAAAGAAAATGACATAACAAACAAGAGACAGGGGATCTGATATTTTGAGGTCAGAGTTATTCATAAATATAGATAAATAGATATAATAATATATAAATGAACTATCATCAACCCCCTACTATATCAGAACATGTGAAGAAATTCCTAAATGCCCCCAACACTTTTCATCATCCCCAATTATCAAAAATCAATATAAGACAGAGAAGAATGATGTGACAAATAGAAGAATTTTTATGACACAAAAAACCTGTTGTATCCAAGCACCTACGAGGGTGACAAAGGTCATCCGAGAACATATAAAACAAGTACAGGGGAACACAACACACACGCACAATCTAATCTATAGATAAAGAAGAGGCACCCCCTAGTCCTCATTAACCAAGAGGTCATCGTTGTCCCAATCTAGATCACTATAAGGGGAGGGTAGATGAGCCTGCAAGGGCGGAATATCAAGGGGGGTTACCTTCGACCCTCCTACAAGAAGAGCCAATGAAGAAGGCCCCTCAAGGTCTTCTCCACTCAATTCTTGTGAGGTGAACGTCAGTGATCTTGCAAAAATTGCCGATAGGGACGGGACATCATCTATAGAGCTGAACATGAACTTTTTCATCAATCTTTGCAATGTCATTGTCATCATCTAGATTAATCACAATGGGAGGTCCAATTAAAATGTCCATGGAGGATCCTTGTTTATGTTGTGGCGAGGGCATAGAGTCATCATGCATTGCTTCAGGTATGTTCGGATTTTGATTTTATATGTTGTTCTTTTCTTCTTGATTTTGTAACATATGAGCAATAGCACAACTTCAACGCCTATGCTCTATAGCATTTCAGTTTCATTTCAATTGATTGTCAATTTGTGTTTGTGTAGGAGCAGGTTTGTCAACTATAGGTTTCTTTTCTTCCTTTAAGGGAGGAATAGGAGGAACCATAGGAGGTTGTTGAACCACATTCTCTTTATCTTTGTAAACTTTTTTAATTTTAGGAGGCACAAAGGGATTGTTTTTGTTGTCTCATGGTCTCTTATAGGAAATTGTATGAGGTTTTGTCATAGGCTGCTCTTGGATGGTTGGAAGGATTTTTGGTTCAATCATTGTTTCATCAAGGATAGGCAGCTCAGTGGAGGGTTGAGGCATGTTTCTAAGGGATAATTTTTCTATGCACTTTGCCTTGAAATTTTGATAGGATTTGAAAAATAATTCTTCTTGAGGTCTAATAGGTTCAATAGGCTCAAGCCAAAATAAATCCAAGGAAAAGTTCCCTTGAGAAGACACAGGATTAAACTCACTATGATGCACAGTAAAGATATCATTTCCAAAGGGAAACTTTAAATATTTATGCACAACCAATGAGATGACATTCATGAAGCAAAGCCATGGGTGGCCTAACCTTACACAAAATTGGTCTGACTGCGGGATGATGGTGAATGAGTCAATTAGTGTTTCCGGTCCAACTTTTAAAGGGAGATCTATCAAGCCTATCATAGGAAAAGCAAAAACATTGTGTCTTGATCCATGCTTTCGGATTATCATTTGTATCTTGATATAGAGTTCATGCACAAGTAGGAATTCTTCAATGGTCATATTGTCTACACAGATGGGATCAATTAATATCCCATTAGTGGGCTTGTCATTGATTCTTCCAGCTATGTAAAGAGGACCATTGAGTGCATGTTTAAGATTTTTTTTTGTGAGAAAGCAATATCAAGAGGCATTTTGGTTGAGCCCTTATGAGGTTTAGTGTCGATAAATTCTACCATTTTAATTGGTTTTTCTTCATTGCCATCTTTTATGTTGTCATCATTTGTGTCAACATTCATCACATCATTCTTTGTTTCACTAGCTTTGACAAATGAAATAGTATGTTTTCACATGGGATTTGTAAATATTTGTAAGTTTTGGTTAGGAGGAGCTACAAACTTATTGCCTTGATTGTTCACACCTCCAATTTGTAGATGATTAGAATCGATAAGGTCTTGCACAAGATGTTGAAGATGCTTACAATATTTCATATCATGTCCATTTTATCGGTGATAATGGCAATAAGAGTTTCATCGAAAGCTTGCGGGTAATGGTAGATTAGGATAATTCTCTTTAATAGGAGGTAAGGAAATCATATTATTTTCAATAAGTTGCAACATGATATTATGAAGGGTATTGGGTAGAACCAAAAAAATTCTATTACTATCCCCAAAGGAAAAAATATTTGTCATCTTTATAGCAGCCACTCGGTTATTAGCTTGTTGATTTGGTTGAGGGTATTTCAGTTGTAAAAATCCCCTATTTTTCTTCTTGAAAGGTTGGTAACTATTTTGAGTTACGGATTCATACTTTTCAGGATGGATAGGGGGATTTTTTGCATCGCGACCATAAGTCATATTTTTATAATCACAAAGGGTTGTACATAACTGTGTAAATGATGGGAATCTCAACATGTCAAGTTTGTTTTGGATTTTGTTTTGTAAGTTGGAAATAAACATTTGTTGAAGGTCGGTATCAAGAATCTTAAGGTTTTCTTGTTAATAAAGTGTTTGGTATCTTGCTATGAAATCAATCACTTTCTCATCATCCTTTTGTTTACATGTCATTAAATCAGCTAGGGTCATCTTGGGACCCATGTGAATGTGGAAGTGGTTGTAAAAGGCATCAAAAAGTTCATTGAATGAACCAATTGAATTATTCAGTAAGGAAGAGAACCACTCTAAAGCAGTATCCTTCAAGGATCTAGGGAATAGTTTAGCCAAGAGCTTATCTTCGAAGATGAAATCACTACATAGGGAACTTGTAAAAGCAGAAACATGGCTAACAGGATCTCCTTTCCCACCATATTTCTCAAATTGGGGAACTTCTATACCTTGTGGTATTTGTGCTCTCAATATCTCTAGGGATAACGGATTGGTTTTGATGTATTGCAAAGGTTGACCATTGTTGTTTTGATTGAGGGTTGCAACTTATTGTTGAATGGATGACATGGTTTGCATAAGTGTGTTGAGGATAGCATCATTGTTATTGTAAGGTGGAGGGGAATAAGGTGCAATGGTGTATGTATGCAGAGGGAAAGTGAATTGTAAGTTTGTGAGGGAGGATGGTTGAGGAGATATTGTATGTGAATGCACAAAGCTAGAAGGATTCCTTGTGGAAATACCTAAGGAAGTGTTCACATTGCTAGTAGGTTGGATGGTTGTGGTAACTTGAGTACTAGTGTATGTAGAAATGGAAATGGGTATGGTAGAAGGAGGAATTGAAGTTGCACCTTGGCTTTGGGTACACCCCAAAGCTTGAGTACAACTAGTGATGGTAAGGATGGTATTGTTAACATTAAGCACATTGATTGTAGGAATGGAATTCATGAGAATGAAGTATGCATACTATGATCCATAGGGGGTTGATTATCAACGCTATTAGGAAGAGAGTTAGAAAACCCAAGATCCATGAAGAATGGGATATCGTGGGATGACATGATTCTCGAACTGATCCAGGAAGATCCAGTAGACCAAAAATTTCATAGTCTTAGATTTCAATGAAGTTGGCATCATCGCATAGATCTCATTGACACGATCCTAACACAACTTGAATCATGTCAAAATGAGACCATACGCCTGAGATATTCCCAGTCAAAGTTTGGTCAAAATAGGGTACTAGGGGCCAGTCAGAAAGGAAAAAAAATGATCATCTCAAAAATGGTCAAAAGTAGCATTATGTCGAAGAGCTCATCACCATGATTCTAATGTTGCTCGTTTCACATTAAATGGAGCTCATATGGAGAAGATACAGTCGGTTAAAATTATGAGCAAATGGGTTGACCATGCTGACGTCAGCATGGTGACATGGACACAGTCAGCAAGCAACGAAAAATCGGGTATTGGCACGTGGCAGAGGATGTTGACTAGGTAAACAACATGGATGAGTCACAAGTTGACATGTGGCATCCTAGTGGTGATGACATGGTGGCCAAGAGGCGATGATATGGTGGTCAGTGAATGATGGTGTGCCACATAGCCCAATCACAGAGTGCCACATGGCACCCAGTCAGCATGTGTTGGTTTCAAATGTTTGCAAAAAAATAGTTGGTGGGAGTTGAACCCCCAACCTCCACCGCACAAACATTATCTCCTACCATTGCATCGCGCATAGTGCACTTTAACTATATTGGGTGTTGCTCCTCTTTTATGAATAAATGTTTGAAATCAATGGATAAAAAATAGTTGGGTGTGGGTCGAACCACCTACCACCTCGCCCCTAAATACCCTCTTCGCCATTACACCATCGACCCGTGTTGAGCATTTTTCGGGCTCGGTTAATTTTGAAGATAGTTCACAAACCAAATTCTCCCTTAAATTAAAAGATTAACCCTCTAAATCAAAACAAAACTTAATCCCTTTTAAATTTGATGATTGTAAGCCTGATTCAAAACTATTCAAAGGGATCAAATAATATGTTAATGATATTAAAAGACATTTAAAAGATTATTCAAAAGTTATTAAAGGGATTAGTAGTGATTTTTATCTGTAAATAGGGGATTGTGTAAGATTTTTACTTGTAATGGGAGATAGGGTATATTTTTCAAAATCATATGGTTATGAACCATATTAGGAAAAATTGGTGTATTTAAGGGGAATTTTTGCTCTTGTGAGGACAATCAATTTTCTTATGGTAAAGGATTTCATGGTGGAGAAATTAGGCATATTGGGAAGGATTTTTTGAATGTGTTAGCAAGAGACTGTGAGAGACTTTGGAATGCAGGTTTTGAGGCTTGAATGATGTAATAAGGAAAATAAGCTTGGCGTCATTAACAAAGTGGTTCCTCATTGAAAAGCGAACCCAGAGACGTAGCCTGAACATATGAGTGAACTTTTTTATCAAGTTCATTGTTGTCTCTCTATTCTCTCTCTTTTGTCTATTCTCTCTCATTCTTTCTAGTTTTAATTCCTACTTTGAATGTTAATTATAACATTTAAGTAATTCTAGTTTATGTCATTAGGATAAGCAAAGGATTAAGTGAACTCAATTTCTGTAATTTCAATGGTTAAAATGCATAACCACGCAATTTTGTTTGTGATCAAGGATAAATTTGCAATTAGGAATAAAGTGCAAATTGTTTGTAACCCTTTAATTACAGATCACAAACTATATCTTACAAGAGTATTGCTATTAGGACACCAAATTGTAAAGCTCATACAATATTTTACAAACTTAGTGTACAAACCCAAAATGGAAAGAGGGTAAAGTGCAATGCAAGGTCCTAGAATGAAATGTGTAAATATATTTTTTAGATTCTAAACAGGGAAATGTATTGATTACACTATTCAACAATTTGAAAATAAAATGTTGTGAATGTAATTTTGAATTTAGACAATGCACTAAATGAAGAAAATTGAGCTAGATATAATGAAATGAATGAAACATAAATTCAAAAAACTATAACAGAGATCTAATAGTTGTAAACAAAAGCACATAATAGAAGTTTTTAAATTCCACAAATTCAGTTTTAGGTCTAATCAAGGACTCATTCGCCCTAGGGTGAATGGGTCCTAGATTAGGGTTTTGAAATTGATTTTTATAGATTTTTAAAATCCTTTTCTAATGATTTTCAGATTCAAGTCTACTACAATAAGTTTCAAGTTCAGATTTTTGTAAATGCAATGTGAAATGTAAAATGAAAATGTGAGAAAATGATCAATTGAAAGACCTAATTTGATATGTAATTTTGTTTTGATTTTCAAATGCAATTTTATTTGATCTAGATGATATGCAAAATGATTGATTTTTTGTATTTTTCAAATTTAAAGAATGCAAACAATGCAATTCTACAACTCTAGATGAAATGCAAATTTGAATGCAAACTAAGACACCCTAAATGAGATCTAATTCAATGCAAATGAATGCAAGATCTAACCTAGGATGAAAAGAAAGACTCCAAAATCAGAAAATTACAGTGCTTAAGAGGTTAGGTTCACCAAAATGAAACAAAGGAAAAGAGGGTGCAATCACCAAATGAGATTATCAAATGGGTGCATCCAATTTTTGACTTGATGTTTCACTCAATTATGAGAGGTAAAATGCATAAATAACAATCAAAAATCAAACCTAACTATTATAACAGCAAAAAGGAAGGTTTTAAGATGTTGAAATGATGTGTACCTTTTTGAAAAAATGATGTTTTGAGCCTCATAGAGGACTCATTCGCCAAGTGGTGAATGGGTCCTTGCTAGGGTTTTGACAAAGTGATTTCTAGGTTTTGTTCTTCAATGTTTATACTCCCAAATCTTAGGTGTTCAACTCTCGAAAGTCAGAAATAAATCATGTAGAGTACTTTTTGTGATCTTGCAATAAAGATGACAACTTTTGCAACTTTGACAACTTTTTTTCTCCACTTGATCTTTAATCTAAAACCTACAATCACACATCAAGAGAGAAGAAAAAATGTGGATTGTTAGGGAATAGGGGTTTGCCTTGGTCAAACCCCATTTTGGTAATTGAACATTATGATGAAACAATGAAACATGAAACATGAAACAATGATACCTTGGATGAAGTATTGAGGTACAAATCAACAATCCAACATGAAGTGGCTTTAAGGAATGTAGATCTTGATCTTGAATTTGGATGTGAAACAATCCTTCAATTGGATCTGATGGAACTTCAAATTTTTTCTCCTTATGTTCCATTCCTACCCTGCTTGGTGTTACTGGTCTTTCATGGTGTTGGAAATTTCTTAGGGTTGGGGTTTTAGCTTTGCCTACATGTAAAACCCTTGTGTTTATGTTACGCCTTGGTTGGGATCTATTTCGATGTTACTTTTTGAGGGGTTTTAAAATGACTTATGTCATATCAGTTCATCTAGGTCGAGTCCCTTTGTTTTAATTTTATTTCCTCTGCGGATTTTTTTCATTTTCCTAAGTCCTGGTTGGCCCTGTGTTTCACGGTTTTAAAATGAATTATGTCATTGTTTACCATCTGCCTAATGATGTCCCCTTGTCCTCTTAATAAATGTTTTATTTTGTAGAAGGATGAAATTTGTGTGACCATTGATCAACTACCATTTGATCTCAGTCGTTCCCCGCCATCCCGCGATGGCCCCACCACAATGCTTTGGTTGATCGTGATATCACAGGCAGGTGCCACATGTCCTTTTTGGCATGGCCAAAGGAGATAAGTTTGTGTGTCATCAATCAATTATTGTTAGATATCAATGGTTTCCCACCATTGCATGATCCAAAATTGCAAGGTTTTTAATGATCGCGATATTCTGGGTGGGCGCCACATGTCTCATCTGATCAAGCCAAAAAAATAAAGGAAATATTGTCTAGCCTTAATACATTAAAAGGCAGATTGCTAAAGTGTTCTTATGATGCACATATTTTAAATCAATGACTCTATTATAATCTAGGTGGGAAAGCTGCTCGATGGTTAATGATAAGGCTGGCGACTGTGTTGAACGAACAAGATCACTGATGCTCAAGATCTATGGTTTCCCGCCATCGCGTGATCCAAAGTTGTAGGATATTTACTGATCGCGATATCGCAAGCAACCGCCACGTGGAATTCCTTGGTAGCGTATGGTATGGTGGGCCCCTTACTATCACATTGGCAATTGTGTCAGCTTGTTTTGAAGGTAGTCGTTTGATGATTTGATCTAACTAAAAGATCGATGGCTCGAATTTAAATTTGCATCAAATATGGTTGGAGTCATTCGTGCAGCGCGCAAGTGAGCTTTAATGGCAGATGAGACACTTACTAGCACGATTTGATCAAAATAAAATCAATTCTCCTTCTTTATTTTTATTACAAAGCATTCAAGTATTTTTCGGAGCAGTTTCAGAGCTAAAAGTGAAGTTGTGAATCATTGCAACCAGAATTTGGGACTTCCACAAACAAAGTCGTGATGTGTCTTCTGGTCATTCTGCACTTGAATTTGGGAAAATATTTTTTGTGCTTGTCATTGAGCTTGTTGATAAATGTGTTAGGGCTATACTTTAATTATAGTTGTGAGAAATTGCAATGCTTTGTTATGTAATTTTCTATCTCTGGTGAGTCCTAGCTATTTGAAGTATAACATTGTAAAGAGGCCCTAGTTTGTCTGAGATGGCACCACCCAAACAACATACTAGCCAAGTTGATTATTTAAGAAGAAACTTGTACGATGATTTCCTGGATCAATTTCCCTTGTCAACAAATGATAGGAAGAAGGGATTGGTCCTAATGCGAGGGAAAATCCTGGGGGAAGGGTTAGTATATAATTTCTCTAACATTGTCGATGCTAGGGTTCCTCTCATAGGCTTGGAAATGTTTAGATTGTGGTATGGAAAGAGGAATTTTCCTCACCCCTTTTCAAACGGTTGGATGTATGATTTGGGAAAGATGGTGGTACCAAATGTGTTCCCTGATGTAAACCTGCTTAGGGCAGTGGCCACAAGATATGACCTTGTCACACAGGTAATTAGGATAATGATGGAAGGGTTTTATTAAGCATTAATAGAGATGATATCCAAATTATTTTTTACTTGATTGAACCAAGTGAAGACTTGGTTCCTATCAATCTTGAGGAAATGAAGCAGGAATATGCAAAGTTGAAGTCTCTTTTTAGAGCTAAGTTGCTTCCACCTCATCTGGCTAGAGCAGAGGGTTCAAGATTTCATATCAGCCCCAGTGACCAAGAACCTTTTAGATTATTATTTTTTTGCAAATCATTTCTTGGCCACTTTCTATTCATTGTGTCATATTTTTTGTTTCAGTCTTGGTGTGGTGATTCCCATTGCATACATGTTCATGTGGGTGCCAATCCAACACCCTAACTTCTCTATGACATATGACTTTGCTTCTTTCTTGGCTAAGAGGATACATGAAGGGCTGACAGAGTTGCAGAAAAATGATACCGACACTCAATTCTTTTGTTATTCTATGCTGATGCATATGTTCTTGTTCAAGAATGTTGATTTCTTCTCTAAAAGGATGAAATTAAGGGAATTGGTTGATGGAGAAAAATTGTCAGTACAGATATGGGCTGCAAATTTATCTTGCAATAAGGAAAGTAACAGTTATGTGCAATTTGATAATTGTTTTTCTTCCAAATTGAGGTCTAGATTGATGGTGAATGTACCTAGGATCCCTGAGGAATTACATGATTTCCTCAGGCCAAAGGGGAGGAAGCCAAAACTAAAAGTCTTCCATAACTAGGGTGACATTATCCCATACCCAGTCAACACTGTTTTGAGGGTATATGGTTTTTAGGTAGCCCCTCATATACTGCCATACAATGTGCCACCAAGAGTGGGGTTTGCAGAAGTTGTGGAAAATAGGTTGTATTCATGAGGACAACCTCACTGGAAGGGGTAAGGGAAAAAATTTCCCTCATTATATAGTGGTGTCTAATTTTTCCTTTTCAAAGGGAGGATGGATGCATTTTGAGAATTTCTTTGATGATTACCATTTCAGGTGTGGTCTGAAGTGGTAGCATGATCTTGAAGGTTTCTTTGCTCTTTTCAAACAAAGAATAAAGGCTAGCAAGTTTGTGCATGAGTTCAACTTTCCTAAGGATTTAATGAGAAATGAATTCGACCTAAATAGGAAGGAGTTGAACAAGGAGAAATGGATAGCTTATGATAAGCTATTAGATATTGTGCACAAAATGGATCCAAAGTATAATCCATTGTTGGAGTTCAACCCATACCACAAGAAAATTGACTTTCTAATGGAGAACTTCAAGGAAATTATGGGCACATTGAGGACTAAAAGGATAAACTTAGAACTTAGTTTGGGTGTACAGGAACAAGGTACCAGGCCAATTGAAAAAAGGCTAGCATACTAGCCTACAGAAAGGTGGCCTATTTACAGGAGGAAAATGACAGCAGTGATGAAGAAGAAGTGGACAGAAAAGGAAAGAAAATAATGAAGTTTCCTTCACAACCAGGTCCAAAATTCAAAGTTCCTAGGGCAATCAAAATCATTGATTTAGAATCATCACCAGAAGACAGTCCCTCATCACCACCATTTGAGCCAAGCCCTAAGAGGCAAAGAATTGATCAACCACAGGAGAATTTGATGGATGAAATTATTGTTACTAATCATGAAATTCAGGTTGGTATGCCTTCCCCTCCTAGACCAATTGAATTGGTTTTATCTGATTTAGATATGAAAGGTAAAAGTGTACAAGATGCAAGAATGGATGCATGCAAGGAGTTTCTAGATGACAATACATTTGTAAAAACTCTGGTATTCTTGCAATTGGTATGGAGGATGAAATTTGAAGAATATCAAGATAAATGTAAGAAGAGAAGAGAACTAAGGCCTGACAGGTCAGACCAGGAGAATGATGAGGAGGTAAAAGTTGAATTAATGGAAGAATTCAAGAATATCACTCCTAAAGAAGGAAGGAAACTTGTGAATCGGGCTGGTGTATTGATTCTGCCTGAATGGGACATTGCAGATGTTGTAGCATTTAATGTTATTTTGAAGTCCAAGCATCCCTTGCAAGACTCTAAAGAAGAAGTCAAGGAAACACTTCAAGACTCTGATTTCAATGAAGAGTATGAAACCTTGGCAATTTCGGCATTGGTCCCACAACAGAGAAAACCAAATGTTACAGATATTAATCCAAATTTTAGAGGAGGATTAATAATAAAGAGAGCTTCAAAGACCTGAACCACCGAGGCCACTAATTTGACTGTGAATGTGGCCAGATTGGCCCAAAAGACTACTGAAAGGGAGGAGGCTGAAAAGAAGAGCTTAATGGAGAAGTATAACCTTTTGATTGAGGAATACAACAAGATGCATCAAAAGTATGTTGAGTTGCAGACTGAGGTGGAAATGTTTAGGTATAAATAGATTGGGGAGACATCAAGTGCTCCAAAGAGTAGTACATTACCTTCCATAGTAGAGTTAGTGCCTCCTACTTCTCCAAGTATTTCCACACCAGGGTCTCCCAGTCAAAATCTTTCCCTCACCCCTCCTTTAGAAAAAATTGATGAAGAAATAGAGTGCTATGTTGATCCTACAAAGAAGCAGCTCATGCAAAGAATTGATGAATTACAAGCATCTTTGAGGGTAAGTGAGGAGGGATCTTTCTCAAGGAGAAAAGAGATTGTTACTACTATCTTGAGGAATTTAAATGAAAAGGTTGATAGTAAATTGCTATCTATACATTCTTTATATTCTTTGTTGTTAGATGTAATAAAGAATATTGATAGGGATCAGGAGGTAGTGATACCATTGATTGAAAATTGAATCCCTAGGGTCAGTGATTTGGATGACATGTATAAGGCCTCAAGGTTTGACACAAATAAAAGGCCCCAATCATTAAACCTACTCAAGTATTAGTTAAGTCATTGCAGGGTTTTCAGACCCTACCAAATGATTTGAGTAGGAAGATTAGGGAATTGGTGAAGAATTTCAATGATTGGAGTAACACATTGTTACCTGATATAATTGATGAGCAGGGGAAAATCAAGTCAGTCCAACAATGGCAGGATCAAGCAAGTGAGGTCATCAATGATCAAATTAAATTAATTTGTGATGACTCAGATTATGATTTGTTAGTGAGTTGTATGGATAACATTATTAGTACCAGCTCATTTTTGGAATCTTTTGAAAGGGATGCAAATCAAGTAGCGGTAAAATGCGCACCTTATAGCACCAAGGTGAATGAGGTAATTAATTTTGACTGGTCGACTGATGAAGAATACCAAAAATGGGTAACTAAATATTTGACTAAGGAAGAATAAAGGAATGGACTGCTAATGGGTGGTAAATCAGTTGTTGTGGTTACAACGGTTTCTAGTTTTGCTTTGATGGCAGTCTCGGCGTGGGTTTCTTGTTGTTTTTGTTGTTGCATCAACTTTCCTCAGCTGACATGATGAACGAGAATATTCTCCAAGGTGATGGTTGTTGTAACAATTTTTGGAATATCACCAGGTGTGCCAATTGGCTGGTGACATGTGTACTTTCTAGCCCGATGCTTGTTTTTTCCTTCATTTTCTATAAGAAGGATTTCAAGGCCAAAAGTACGGGTTAGCATGTTAGATAATTTTTGTCAAGTCTAGGTGAAGTTGCAGAGCAAATTGTAAAGTATGATGGTTTTAGAGAGAAATGCAATTTAGGTTCTGGGTCATTCTGTAATAGGTTTTGAATTCATGGGGATTTAATGTTGTATAACAGTACTAGCATTTGAGTTGAAATGATAAATTCAAACTCATGTCTCTCCACTGTACGCGCATATCTGAATTTTGAATAAGCTGACTAAGTGTTGTTTCATTCATCTCACTGTTGTGGTGTGTGTGATCGTTATTTTAGCTTTAATTCAAGGAATTAATTAAAATGCTTGAATGGGATTATAGGCAGATATGTTTTGTATAAGTATTTTATAAGTAGTATTGGGTTAGAATGTATATTGATAAATTTGTAATGCAATATTGTTAGGGATCTTATATGTTATGTATTAAATCTATCATAAACCTCTAGATGCTTATGAATTTGACTCTACAATGGATATATGGCACTAATCTAAGTTGTACTTATTCGTGTTGTTCAATAATTGTTTGTCTTTGCCTAGAGCTTGCTACAAATTTCAAATCAATGACTATCTTATACTATGGATTGTGTTTAGTTATCTCATGCTCTAGGTAGTTGATATTATCGATGAACAACCAATTCTATTTGATATTATCCTATCATGTTGAGCTATTAAGTGATTATCTGCTATTGTTATTGTCATTTATAATAATAGTGCAGAGGTTGTAAACACATTAAGGGATCACCCTCCCAGGTCTTGCAAAGCCCGAAGGGTAGGAGGCTTTTTTAAAGTCTTCGTCAGTTGGTCCAGGTCCTTCGAGCTGCCCTTTATTGGAATTGGAAATTCCAAAGGTAGATTAGAAGACAAACTTGGTTATAGTGTAAAAAACAAACCAACAAAATGGTGACTTTGCTGGGGAAGCTAATTTTAGTATTTCTTGTCAGTATGTCGATTGTCCATTTTTCTTAGAGTTTTCATAGTATTTCTGTGATTTGAAGGTTGAGCCTAAAATTTTATGTTAGGTTTGTCCACTTCTTCTATTTTCATAAGCGTTAAGAGTTATGTTGTAAAGAACTTTTGTGTGTTTTCAATACGAGGTTCCAAATATTTTTATATTCCACCACGTGTCTTTAGGTATTTGGTATTCCCAAGCTAATTGGGTGGTGACTCTGAAGTCTCTACACCAGTGTGCATTTTATTATGAAAGGTTTATTATAAGTGGAAAGAACTTTTGGACAAGTACAAAGAATGAAGAACACCAGGTCATTCATGAAGAATCATCCGAAACAGAAATTGGAAGGTGAACTTCCCAAAGTGAAGAAGAAGGACTGGATAAAGAAAAGACCAGAATCTAGTACTATTTCTCTAGCGTCACAGAAAGTTATACACCAAGGTACGAGTAAGCTTTTACACCCTATCCCTGAGAATATTGAAGAGGTGTCTAGAAATTCTAAGTCAGACGGTGGTGGATTTTTTGATTCATTATTTAATACACCAGTTCAAGAAGATGTGACATGTCAAAATAAAGGGCTTGTTAATGTCAAATATGCTGAAAAGAGAAGAGGCAGGAGTAGAAGTAGAAGCCATCACAGAGAATGCACTAGTGATGTGCCTCCTCCTGTTGGAAATGATGTAAACCCTTTATTGTCTGAACATGTACTGGAAGGGATCAATTTAATAGATCTAGACGATACATCGAGTTCTGATGTGACTTTTCCTAACCTTGACGATATTTTTGGAGACATTAACTCCTTGAAACGGGAAATCCAAGAGCAAGCTGAGCTTAGGGTGAAAAGAGAAAAAGAAAGGGAAGTAGAGTTGAGGAATGTTGTGATTGAAAGGGATAGCTTGACAAGATAGTTGGCAACAATGAAGTTCCTAAACCAAGAAGAACCTAAACCAAGTGTTGAGGTCTAGTTGTATAGAAGATTGCTAATAAGGAAACAAAGCATGTGTCTAAAGAAAACCCAGTAGGCCACATTGATGTCCAATCAAAACCTGATGACCCAAAGCCCTCAAATCATATTAAGTCTCAACCGAGTAATACAAACCTTAAGCCTGTCTTGGATAAGGGAAAGCAAAAGGTCGTGGGGACTAAAATAAATGAGAAAGTGACTCCCCATTTTACTCAACAAGATCTTCAGCCACATGTGTCATTTCAAATAGAATCTTCCTTAGAAAAGGCTAAAAGGGAGAGTGAAGCTCTGGAAGAAGAGTTGGAGAGAACATAAATTGAGGCTGCGAATGTAGAAATGAAGAGGAAAATAAGTTTCCTAAAGATGTCAAATATGGATGAGGCTACACAAGCTACAACCTCCTCAAATCACCAAGATTCCTTAAAGGACGGCCTAAAATTAATCCAGATCCCATCATAAATAATTTTGGCTTGAATACTCATGCAACTAGGTTTGTAAATCCAAATCAGGACGGTCCTAGGATACAAGATTTAGGGTCTGGTGATGATTCTCATAAGAATGAAGGATTATTTCAATGGCGACCTATATAGCTGGAAAGGTATAGGCCATTATTGTTTGATGGCATCCTTGGTTATCCAAATCCCATCCCTGCTGACTTGAGAGAAAAGATGAGTAAGTTTGTCAGCAATAATGTTGTGACAGTAGAGGAACACTTGAAAGCTTTTATGGATATGCTAAATGATTATGAGGTAGAACATGAAAATGCAAGGGATTGGTATAGAGGTCTATCTAATGCTAGTATTGGTTCATGGGATGAGTTTGAAAAGTGTTTCAAGGAGCAGTATGGTGATAAAACTAATGCAAGTTCCATGCTAAATGAGTTTAATAACATCAAGAAGTCATTAAATGAGCCTGTGATAGAGTTTAATTTAAGATTTCAAAGAGCAATGTATAAGTTGTTCCAGGTTTTAAGGCTTGATGAAAATGTTTGTTTAACTATATATTCCAATGCTTTTGATGCTAAAATGGCATATCTCCTTAGAGATAAAGACCCTCGGACTATGAGGGATGCATTTAGGGTGGCTATAAATATTGAAAGTAACATAAGAGCTTCTGGGAAATATGGTAGGAGAGAAGAACCTACACTTTTAAAAAATCCTAAGAATAAGACTGAGAAGGTTCCGGCTGCAAAGCCTAAAGATGATGAAAAGTGGGAAAAGGTTTACAGTACTTTGAAAGACATAAAGTAAATTGTTGCTAAGCAAGAGAAGGGTATAGGAAATTAAAGGCAATCCTATAATAAAAATGATAGGCCACCTAGATTGCAAAATTATCCTTACAATACAAATTAGAAAGATGGAAAACCAATCTTGCCTAGCCAGAAGCTTAAAAATGCTCAGCATACGCCAGACCCCTTGCAGAAACATTCAGTGAATCTAGTACTGGATAGACCATGGTGTGAAGTGTGTGAAAATCCACATGATCAATATTACTGTGGTGTTGCTCAATTTCTTATTGTTGAGGAAATAGAGGAGGATCCTCATGAGCAGACATCGGAATATGAGCAGGATGATGTAGATGTTTGTATGGCTAGATCATACATTGATGAGGCAGAATGTTCCTCTGATGATGAAATATAGGAAGCTTATGTGGATAATCAGAGGCAGAGAAGTGAGATGTATCATCAACAGGTCTTTTCTGATGAGGAAGGTGATTTTGATCATAATGCTTGCAATATGGAGCAGGCTGAAGATTCAGTGTCCTTAAGGAGACTGTCAGAAGAAGAGATTGCAAGATTGACTGAGGAAATGGCTACTCAAATGAGAAGTTCACTTCAATTGAGAAATAGGACTGTGGGTGGTGAGCAGGGTAAACCTGTTGGCGTGTTTATTAAAGAGCAAAAGGATAAAAAAAAAGGTGTTAAGGTTGACAACAAAAAGGATGTTGTAAAAGTCAAAGAAGTTAAGAGTGATAAGGTTTGAGCAAAAAAGAACGAAGCCCCAAATCCTCAAGAAGGTGTGACTTCGTCACTAGTGAAGACCAAGGTGATTACAAAGTTAGTTGAACCTGCTGCAGAGGATACGAAGCAAAAGAAGCTAGGAGGAAGTAATCAGCCATAGAGAAAAGAAAATGAAGAAGGTATTATGTCTAATTTTCCCAAATATACACCTGTGGATATGTTTCATGTTCTTTCTCAGGTTAAAGTAACTGTACCTTTGCTAGAAATGATGAGAATAAATTAACACAAAGAAAAGACAATAGCCTTGATCACAGATGTTGTTGGTAATAATACTAAACAAGGAAGTGGTAAAGAAGTGAAGGACAAGGAGAAAGAAATGGAAGTGGATGGAATTGTGTCACAAATTCCCCCTATGTATTTAGGAAATTCTATTAACATGTGCCTTGAAAATATA
Organism: Sequoia sempervirens; assembly: GCA_007258455.2. Taxonomy (NCBI): domain Eukaryota; kingdom Viridiplantae; phylum Streptophyta; class Pinopsida; order Cupressales; family Cupressaceae; genus Sequoia; species Sequoia sempervirens. Next base: position 22,263 of record VDFB02081388.1, read on the forward strand.
ACCCCTTTTTTCTTAAGTGTGGATATAAATGGGAAAACTTTAAGGAACTGTATGATAGATTCAAGGGCATCAAATAATGTTATGCCAGTCAAAATAATGGAGGAAATGGGCTTGACAGTAGATACTACTCAAGGTAAATGTTATGCTATGGATTCAAGAGAAGTGCCAGTTATTGGAACTATCAGAGCATTGCCTTATAAATTGACTCAGTACCCTGACAAGGATTTAGTCATGATCGTATTAGTTGCAGACATCCCACCTCATTTTGGAATGCTCTTGTCAAGAAAATGGAGTGCATAAATGGGGGGTAACATGCAATGTGATTTGTCATTTTCTACTTTCTCTATTGATGGTAAGGATGTCAAAATTGAAAGAGAATCAAAAGTACCTCATATGATTGATGACATGTTTTATTGACAGTGGTATAGATGAATTTAAGGTTGAGGAATTCCCTAACAATTGTGATAAGCCTACTGCATTTATTGATACAGAAATAAAATAATTGTCAGAATCTGATGACTTATGGACTACATATTTTGATGGTGCAAGTTCAAAAGAAGGGTCTGGTGCAGGTGTCTTGTTACGATCACCAAGTGGAAATACATTCAGGTTTTCTTTCACTCTGTTATTTGAATGCACAAATAATGTGGTGGAGCATGAAGCCTTGTTATTAGGGTTGAGATTGGCTGAAAAACATGGGATCAAGAAGCTCAAGGCAATTGGGGATTCTGAGCTTGTGGTCTCCCAAGTTAGATCCAAGTTTGTATC
>VDFB02081390.1:0-24620 GCA_007258455.2 Sequoia sempervirens
AAACATATATTCTGTTCTTTTCAAAATCTCTCATCCTTTTGAATATGAGCACAATGAAGTATTTAACATGTTCTTTGTTCTCAAAAATAGAATTGGGAATACCCTTTTGAAAAACTGAATCACCAACTTCCATTGAAAAACTGAAACTGAAACTGCCTTTGCTAGTTGTAAGAGAAAATTTTCTTTAACAATGTTTAACCAAAATCCATCTGATCTATACAACATCCATGTTGCTAAGAATGCATTAAAAATAATCAACAAGTAGCTGTTGTTTACCTTGCAAAAATCGACACCCTTATCCAAGATAATTAGTCACAGCCAAACACACAATAAACTCACAAAATAAGAACGTTCAACATACAAGTTTCAAATAACAACAAACATTTGAATAAACCCTTAATCCTCAACAACAGGCCCGACCAAGGTTTTTATTTGACTCTCCTTAACAAACAAAAAAAACATGTATTTACAGAACCAACACAAAGATAAACATGAATGATTTCTTTCTAACTTGACATAAAAAATTGCTTGATTTATTCAAACAAAATATTAACCACACAGACCCATTATAAAGATTTGCACGGGTTACTATTAACAACTATTTTAATCTGACAACACACAAGCCAGGATAAACTCAATAATTAATTTCAACCTAATTAGAATTAAAGAACAAAGATTGACCATTGTGCATGGGTTACTATGGGCCTAAAGAAAAAGAAAAAGGATTACACGATATTGACACAACCGAACATCTTCATATTGCTCTTTCTTTGTGATTTCTTGTCTACCGAAAACCCTTTGACCAACCTTTGAAACAAGCTTTACTTACCACCGTCACCATGTTGGGGTAAAGCCATAACAAATAGAGAAATGAAACAAGTATTGATGCCATCGAAACTGCTGAAGACATTTCAATATAATGTCTTTTCAAATCTACTGGGAATTATGATCGAAAAATTCCCGAACAATAAAAAATAATTTCACAACAATGCAATGATTATTTTTGCTATAAAAATATCATTGCAACCGCACCCCTCATTCCATATTATCTTTGAGAAAACACATTTTTCCTCTTATCAAGGATTTCCTCACAATGATACCCATATTATATTTGTAATCACCAAACCTTATTTGTAGATGCACTATGGCAATGTGTTGCCTTGTAAAAATGTAATGTGCCTTTTTAACATGCTTTGGATAAACAACTTATCAGTGCACCTGAACAATGTTATCATGAAGTCTTAAAAATCATGCCAGGATATATAATATGCAGATGAACTTTATAATCTCAAACTGAAATCTAATCAATATGCCAAGCTAACTATAACCAAATTGTAAAACATATCAATCACTAGAATATGCCAAATGCAAGTGATGATGCCAAGATAGATCAAAATATATATATAAACTCATGCAATAAGAACTGAACTAAAAAATCACCATGTGCACAACCTGATACCTCAACTTTATTGTTATGACATTAATGCCAAATAATACTGAGGGACAACAAACTCCCCCTTTGGCATTTATTTCAAACACAAAAGTTAATCAATAATATCATAGATGCAATATACCTGTCCTCAACATGATGATTGCATGCAGTACATATCCATCCTATCACATATAAAATAAACCATCAAATACAATTGAGAAACTACATAATCAAAGCATATCACTGATCAAAAACACATATCACTGCCATAACATAATCTGAATTGAACACTGCAAAATAAACCTCCAAATTCTCCCCCTTTTGACACAATGCCAAAGGCAAAGAAACTGAACCAAACATGAAATGTGCTCATAATGCCAAATAAATACTGAGGGATAAGAGAATATGCATAAACTTCTCCCCCTATCTGAATGCACAAGGGAAACAATTGAAATCACTGGTAGATTCCTTAATCACTGTCCACATGTACTTTTGTTACTACCCAATGAAATGTCAGACCAATAGACACACTAATGAAATCAATAAACTTGCATCATATAAATACTACACTGACAAGATATCACCTGTATCACATATGTCATCACCTGTACTCACCTATATCAAGTAAGAGAAAAGAAAGAATATCACTGATTCAAGTGTACTATACATAGAGCAAGTATGAATACCAATATACAAGAACCAAGTATCCATCACTATAAGCACTGTCACATTCAAAAGTAGCACTGTCAGTTTGGTACAAATAAAACCAAAAGATCATTGAGAAACCCTGTCATCCATCCTTGAAACTCAAATGTCCACTAGGACTACTAAAACAAAGGAAACTGAAAGCACCAAGAATCTCTCAAAGCTAAGACATTAAAAATATCATGCAATCCTTTCCACCTAAAGCCACTTGTTACCATTAGTTCTTGTGCACTGTCTGACCATTTACTGAGATGATGTATTGTAAGGATTGTTTCTTATTTACTACCTTGCTTCCTGTACATTATACTAGTTTCTGAAAATAAGAACCGAATAAAACATACAAAGCAATTTGTCCTTTAACAACCTATCACTGAAACAAAAGTAATTTCAATCCAGTGCATAGTATCACTATCAACCAAGAACATTGTTCAAGGTCCATAGCATATCTCTTAGAATGACCACTTGATTATTATTTCAATCCACTTTCCATACACCTTTTGCATTGTGATCATAACAAAATTTTCAATACTGACTTCATATAGTGCTTTACATTACTGTTGCTATCAAACTCCTATGACTGTAACTCATTGCTCATGCCATCACTATTTATCATTTTCAAAGCATATTGTCATTGTCTTAACTGCTAGAGAAGAGGAAAATTAGAAACATTTATACCATAGAACCAAGCAATAAATATCATTGTATATCTGATATGATGAAGAATATACAACTACCCCTATATTTCTAAAGGCCATCAATATATTTTATAGACACCTTATTGCTCTAATCCTTTTACCATTCTTCAAGAAAGATACCAAAAAAGAAACATATGTCAAATGTTGAGTTCACTATGATATATACAATACTGTTACTATGAAACAAAATCATTGTAAGTTATGTCCAGTATTCACATAATCCAAGAAGCTTTGATTTGGCAAATAAAAAGACACCCAAAAACTTCTTCCAAGAAAACTGTCAAAAAATGCCTGCATTATCCTGATAAGATATCATCATGCAAAAGTGTTGTATGCCTGTTTCACTTACTTTACTTAGGTAACACTAGTAATGCTTACAACATTTGATAACATGACATATGTGCCTGACACAAACCTAACAGATCTGATCATATAAGTTATGCTACTAATCATTGGCATCCTTTCAAGAATGTCATTAAAATTTCATGTTGCAAGAGAAAAAATAGACAACTCTCAACTCTGCATCATGATTATTTACTTCATATCAAAGCATGACAAAACCTTGTAAACATTTTCTCCTTGAATGTCACTTGAACACTTACAACAGATTAAAGAGCATTCCTTGATAAGAACGCTTGATCAAGTTCACTAGAGACACCACCAAAACATGCAAAACCTTGGAGCCAACATAAAATACCTTGAAAGAGACATGAACATATTGAAGCAAGTATGAAATACCACAGAACCAATCATATTCAGTCAACTTTGATAATTATGTATCAACAACTTTAACTATGAATGAGCATAAAATCAATAAAGCATTTCTTGATCTTCTCTAGGGGCTGAAGAGTAAAACACTAACCTGCTCCCCCTTACCTCAAGTTATCTTTTATGCACCTTGAAATGATCCTTGTGCAATATGCACATGATTAGGGCTTTCTTCCTTTTTCTCATGCCTTCTTCTCCAAACCTTCAAAGGTTCTTTCCTTTGCTTGTTTGTCACATTTGACTTCTTAATGTGATTAGGTGACTTCACGGGGTTTGTTTTGCAACATTGTGTTGTATGCCCAAGATTTGTACACCTATAGCATATGATATTGCTATCTAGACCAAAAGAATGATCATTTCTTGATATTCCAAGAGTACTTCCACAATTATATTTTTTGTGCTTCCAACAATTTCTTGCTAGATAACCAACTTTATTACATTTATAACAAACATTATTATAGTCCTGATTTGTCAAACTATAAGAACTCTTATCCTTATTCCATTTAGAACTATTTCTTGAGTGAGTTCTACAATTTTTAGCTCTATGGCCATAAATATGACAAGAATAACAATAGCCATGAAATTGAGAGTAGTTGTACCTCATTGAATGATTATGTCTGATAGGTGGAGGCTGTGAGATTTTTTTTGTTCTTCTTCTTCCAACATCAACAGTTTTCTCTTTTGATTTCTTATTTTCATCACTTTTTGAAGCTACAGAAGTATAGCTTAAGTCTATTTTCTTTCTTGGAGTATTTCTGACCTTAAAACTATGTCCTTTCTCATTTGCAAATATAAAAACTATTTCAGTTTTTGACTCTTTTCCACTTGAAGAGGTTTGTCCTATTTCATTCCTAGACCAGTAGGATCACTGGAATTTTTTTTCTTACATATCATCCAATGCATTAATACTTTTCTCAAACTTCTTATACTTTTCTAACATAATCTTATGATCCTCAAGATCTTTCTTTAAAGCAACAACTTCTCCTTCAAGCTTATGACACTCAATATTTTTGGCATCCAAGTCAGATTTTGTGACTTCCACTATCCTCTGTCTCCTCAATCTTTGTTTTTAGATTTAAGATTATGTTATCTGAATCATTAGAAAAAATTAACAGAGAATTATTTTCTACACTCTTTTTCAAAGAATTAAGTTCATCCTCAAAATCTTGACACATTTCTTCTTTAGCTTTCAACTTGACTCCTTTTTCTTCTTCAATTCTTTTTCTTTCTTCCATTTGAACCTTGAGTTTCTTGTTTTCTCTTTCAATTTTTCTAATCATGTCTAGAGCAGAGACAAGCTCTCCTTCAAAATAAACTACTCCTTCAGGGTTACTACCACACACTTCTATATCTGATTCATTCATATTCACCATGAATTCATCAACATCTATATTAGACACCTTGTCTTCTACAAAATTGTTCTTATTAACATTTAAAGAATCAATTAACAAGAAATTTTCTTGAGACAAGGCTTCACTAGACATGACAAGAGTTGTTTGATTATCTTTTTGCTTGACACTAGTGTTTTTCTTTTCAACTCTATTTCTTTTGCACTTAGCCATGACAAGTACCCCATGACTAGGAATCCCCTAAGATGTTAAAACTTAACTTACAAGGGTTTGGCTATGATACCAATTGTTGGAGTACAATTAACACTGAGAGGGGGGGTGAATTAGTGTTAACAATCAAATTAACTCTTTTTATTTCTTTTAATAATTTTCAGATCATGAATGAACTTATGCAATATAAATCAAATGAGAAGATAATTAACAAACACATATAAAATATTGACACACAGATTGTCTTGAGTGGAAACCCTCATGGGAAATAAAACCACTAGAACTTGGCCCTCCTTGGCTAATTTGTCTCACTAACAATGATGCCATCTCAGCGATAGTCTTTTTGAATATGTATTACAAGTATATGAAAGATTTGTAAATACGAGTTGATCTGTTTCATGAATTCCATACTACGTGCGATGAACTCATGTCCAGTCAAAATTATTCTTTACAAAACAATATATATTGCCTTTGAAACATATATTCTATTTTTTTCAAAATATCTCATCCTTTTGAATATGAGCACAATGAAGTATTTAACATGTTCTCTATTCTCAAAAACATAATTGGGAAAACCTTTTTGAAAAACTGAATCACCAACTTCCATTGAAAAATTGAAACTGAAACTGCCTTTGCCGGTTGTAAGAGAAAATTTTCTTAAACAATGCTTAGCCAAAATCCATCTAATTTGTACAACATCCATGTTTCTAAGAATGCATTAAAAATAATCAACAAGTAACTGTCATTTACCTTGCAAAAACCAACACCCTTATCCAAGATAACTAGTCACAACCAAACACAATAAACTCACAAAATAAGAATAATTAGCTTACAAGTTTCAAACAACAAAAAACATTTGAATAAACCCTTAATCCTCAATAGCAGGCCTGACCAAGGTTTCTATTTGACTCTCCTTAACAAACAAAAAGAACATGTATTTATAGACCTAACACAAAGATAAACATGAATGATTTCTTTCTAACTTGACATAAATATTTTCTTGGGTTATTCAAACAAAATATTAACCACATAGACCCATTATTAAGATTTGCACGGGTTACTATTAACAACTATTTTAACCCAGAAAACACACAAGCCCAGATAAACTCAATGATCTCGATTCAACTAATCAGAATTAAGAACAAGATAGACCATTGCACATAGGTTACTATAGAAACAAAGAAAAAGATAAATATTACACCTAATATCAACACAACCAGAACATCTTCATAGCTGCTCTTTATTGAAATTTCTTGTCCCCTTGAAAACCATGCAACCAACCTCTGAAACAAGCTCTGCTTACCACCGTCGCCATGTTTAGGGTAACAAACCATAACAAAAAGAAATGAAACAAGTATCGATGCCCACCAAAGCTTCATAGAATATTTCAATTTCATCATAATGTCTTTTCAAGTTCGGGAATTATGATAGGAAAAATTCCCATTCAACAAACAAAAATTTCCACCAACAATGCAATGATTATTTTGACTTTATAAAACACTATCAACTTACTGACCTTTATTCCATGTATCTGCACGAGAAAACACATTTTTCCACTTATCAAGGATTTCCTCACAATGATACCCATATTATATTTGTAATCACCAAACCTTATTTTTAGATGCACTATGGCAATGTGTTGCCTTATAAAACTATAATGTTCCTTTTGAGCATGCTTTGGATAAACAACTTATCATTGCACCTGAACAATGTTATCATGAAGTCTTAAAAAGCATGCCAAGATATGTAGATGAACTTTATAATATCAAATTGAAATCTGATCAATATGCCAAGATAGATCATAATAGATATATAGACTCATGCAAGAAGAACTGAACTAAAAGATCATCATGTGCACAACCTGATACCTCAACTTTGGTGTTGTGACATTAATGCCAAATAATACTAAGGGACAACAAACTCCCCCTTTGGCATTGATGTCAAACACAAAATTTAATCAATAATATCATAGATATAATATACCTATTTTGAACATGATGACTACATGAAATACATATCCATCCTGTCACATGTCAAGAAAACCATTACATACAACTAAGAAACTGCATAATTAGAGCGTATCACTAATCAAAAACACACATTACTACCATAACATAATATGAATTGAACACTGCAAACTGAACACTGTAAAATAAATCTCCAAATTATCCTCCTTTTGACACAATTCCAAATGAAAAGAAACTAAAACAAACATGAAATGTGCTCATAATGCCAAATAAATACTGAGGAATAAAATAATATGCATAAACTGCTCCCCCTATCTGAATGCACAAGGGCAGCAACTGAAATCACTATTAGATTCCTTAATCACTGTCCACATGTACTTATTGTTATTGCCCAATGAAATTTCAAACCAACAGACATACTAATGAAATCAATAAAACTGCATCATATAAATACTACACTGGCAAGATATCACCTGTATCACAGATGTCATCACCTGTAATCACCTATACCAAGTAAGAGCAAAGAAATAATATCACTGATTCAAGTGTATTATACAAAGAGCAAGTATGAATACCAATATACAAGAATCAAGTATCCATCACTATAAGCATTGTCACATTCAAAAGTAGTATTGTTAGTTTGGTACAAGTAAAACCAAAAGATCATTGAGAAATACTATCATCCATCCTTGAAACTCAAATTTCCACCAGGACTACTAAAACAAAGGAAACTAAAAGCACCAAGAATCTCTCAAAGCTAAGACATTAAAAAAATATCACGCAATCCTTTCCACCTGAAGCCACTTGTTACCATTAGTTCTTGTGCATTGTCTAACCATTTACTGAGATGATGTATTGCATAGATTGTTTCATATTTACCACCTTGCTTCTTGTACATTATACTATTATCTACAAACAAGAACCAAATAAAACATACAAAGCAATATGTTCTTTAACAACCTATCACTGAAACAAAAGTCATTGCAATACAGTGCATAGTATCACAGTCAACCAAGAACATTGTTCAAGGTTCATAGCATATCTCTTAGAATGACCACTTGGTTATTATTTCAATTCACTTCCCATACACCTTTTGCACTGTGATCACAACAAAATTTTCAATACTGACTTCATATAGTGCTTTACATTATTGTTACTACCAAACTCCTCTGACTATACCTCACTGCTCATGCCATCGCTATTTATCATTTTCAATGCATATTGCCACTGTCTTAACTGCTAAAGAAGAGGAAAATTAGAAACATTTGTACCATAGAACCAAGAAATAAATATCATTGTATATCTGATATGATGAAGAACATACAACAACTGCCCATATATTTCTCAAGGCCATCAATATATTTTATACACCTTATTGTTCTAATCCTTTTACCATTCTTCAAGAAAGATACCAAAAAAATAACATATGTCAAATGTTGAGTTCACTATGATATCTGCAATACTATTACTATGAAACAAAATCACTATAATTTATGTCCAACATTCACATAATCCAAGAAGCTCTAATCTGGCAAATAAAAAGACACCCAAAAACTTCTTCCAAGAAAACTATCAAGAAATGCCTGCATTATCCTGATAAGATATCATCATGCAAAGTGTTGTATGCATGTTTCACTTACTTTTCTTAGGTAACACTAGTAATTCTTGCAACATTTGATAACATGACATATGTTCCTGACACAAACCTAACATATCTGATCATATAAGTTCTACCACTAGTCATTGGCATCCTTTCAAGAATGTCATTAAAATTTCATATTGCAAGAGAAAAAATAGACAACTCTCAACTCTGCATCATGATTATTTACTTCATATCAAAGCATGACAAAACCTTGTAAATATTTTCTTTTTGAATTCCACTTTAACACTTATAGCAGATTAAAGAGCATTCATCGATAAGAACATTTGATCAAGTTCACCGGAGACACCACCAAAACATACAAAACCTTGGAGCCAACATAAAATAACTTGAAAGAGACATGAACATTTTGAAGCAAGTATGAAATACCATAGAACCAATCATATTCAGTCAACTTTGATAACTATGTATCAACAACTTTAACTATGAATGAGCACAAAATCAATAAAGCATTTCTTGATCTTTTCTAGGGGCTGAAGAGTAAAACACTAACCTACTCCCCCTTACCTCATGTTACCTTTTATTCACCTTGAAATGATCCTTGTGCAATATGCGCATGATTAGGGTTTTCTTCCTTTTTCCCATACCTTCTTCTACAAACCTTCAAAGGTTCTTTCCTTTGCTTATTTGTCACATTTGACTTCTTAATGTGATTAGGTGACTTCACAGGGTTTCTTTTGCAACATTGTGTTGTATGCCCAAGATTTTTACACCTATAGCATATGATATTGCTATCTAGACCAAAAGAATGATCATTTCTTGATATTCCAAGAGTACTTCCACAATTATATTTTCCATGCTTCCAACAATTTCTTGCTAGATAACCAACTTTATTAAATTTATAATATAGTCTTGATTTGTCAAACTATAAGAACTCTTATCCTTATTCCATTTAGAACCATTTCTTAAGTGAGTTCTACAATTTTTAGCTCTATGGCCATAAATATGACAAGAATAGAAATAGCCATGAAATTGAAAGTAATTGTACCTCATTGAATGATTTTTTCTGATAGGTGGAGGCTATGAGATTTTGTTTGTTCTTCTTCTTCCAACATCAACAGTTTTCTCTTTTGATTTCTTATTGTTGTCACTTTTTGAAGCTGCAGAAGTATAGCTTAAGTTGATTTTCTTTCTTGGAGTATTTATGACCTTAAAACTTTGTCCTTTCTCATTTGCAGATATAAGTGGCTTGATGATGCGGACATTTTCTTCATATCCCTAGACGGTGAGTTCCGCTGGAATAATACTGCTTACACTTAACATATCATTCCAATGCATTAATGCACCTCAAACTGCCCGCCACTTTTCTAACTGAATCTTATGATCTACAAGATCTTTCTTTAAAGCAACAACTTCTCCTTCAAGGTTGGAACAGTTTTGGCATCCAGGATTTAAGATTTTGTGACTTCCACTATCCTCTTTGTCTCCTCAATCTTTGTTTTCAGATTTAAGATTATGTTATCTAAATCATTAGAACAAATTAACCGAGAATTATTTTCTACACTCTTTTTCAAAGAATCAAGTTCATCCTCAAACTCTTTACACGTTTCTTCTTTAGCTTTCAACTTGACTCCTTTTTCTTCTTCAATTATTTTTGTTTCTTCCATTTGAACCTTGAGTTTCTTGTTTTCTCTTTCAAGTTTTCTAATCATGTCTAGAGCAGAGACAAGCTCTCCTTCAAAATCAACTACTCCTTCAGGGTTACTACCACACACTTCTATATCTGATTGATTCATACTCACCATGAATTCATCAACATCTATATTAGACACCTTGTCTTCTACAAAATTTTTCTTATTAACATTTAAAGAATCAATTAACAAGAACTTTTCTTGGGACAAGGCTTCACTAGACATGACAAAAGTTGTTTGATTATCTTTTTGCTTGACACTAGTGTTTTTCTTTTCAACTCTGTTTCTTTTGCACTTAGCCATGAGAAGTACTCCACGACTAGGAATTCCCTAAGATGTTAAGACTTAACTTACAAGGGTTTGGCTCTGATACCAATTGTTGGAGTACAGTTAGCACTGAGAGGGGGGGTGAATTAGTGTTAACAAACAAATTAACTCTTTTTATTTCTTTTAATAATTTTCTAATTATGAAAGAACTTATGCACTATAAATCCAATGAACAGATAATGAAAAAAAACATATAAGAGATTGACACAAAGATTGTCTTGAGTGGAAACCCTCCGGGGGAATAAAATCACTCGAACTTGGCCTCACTGGCCTTATCTGAAAATAATATTTGTACAAAAGCCTCACTGGCTGATTTGTCTCACTAACAATGGTGCTATCTCACTAATAGACTTATAGAGCTATCTCACTGATAGTCTTTTGAAATGTACAAGAATGAAAGAATTGTAAATATACAATTGATCTTTGTTTCAAGAATTACATACTTTGTTACACAATGACCTCAGAATCAGAGTCAGAAATTCTAACTACACAAAACAATATATATTGCCTTTCTGAAACATATATTCTATTATTTTCAAAATCTCTCATCCTTTTGAATATGAGCACAATGAAGTATTTAACATGTTCTCTATTCTAAAAAACAGAATTGGGAAAACCTCTTTGAAAAACTGAATCACCAACTTCCATTGAAAAATTGAAACTGAAACTGCCTTTTCCAATTGTAACAACAAATTTTCTTAAACAATGCTTAACCAAAATCCATCTGATTTGTACATCCATGTTTCTAAGAATGCATTAAAAATAATCAACAAGCAACTGTCGTTTACCTTGCAAAAACCAACACCCTTATCCAAGATAATTAGTCACAAGCAAACACAATAAACTCACAAACTAAGAATGTTTAGCTTACAAGTTTCAAACAACAACAAACATTTGAATAAACCCTTAATCCTCAATAGCAGGCTTGACCAAGGTTTCTATTTGAATCTCCTTAACAAACAAAAAAACATGTATTTATAGACCTGACACAAAGATAAACATGAATGATTTCTTTCTAACTTGACATAAAGATTTTCTCGGGTTATTCAAACAGAATATTAACCACACAGACCCATTATTAAGATTTGCACGGGTTACTATTAACAACTATTTTAACCCAGAAAACACACAAGCCCATATAAACTCAGTGATCCCGATTCAACTAATTAGAATTAAGAACAAGATAGACCATTGCACATGGGTTACTATAGACACAAAGAAAAATAAAAATATTACACCTGATATCAGCACAACCAGAACATCTTCACTGTTGCTCTTTACTGTAATTTCTTGTCCCCTCAAAAACCATGCAACCGACCTCTGAAAGAAGCTTTGCTTACCACCGTCACCATGTTTATGGTTACAAACCGTAACAAACAGAAATGAAACAAGTATCGATGCCCATCAAAGCTTCATAGAAGATTTAAATTTCATCATAATGTCTTTTCAAGTCCAGGAATTATGATAGGAAAAATTCTCATTCAACAAACAAAATAATTTCCACTGACAATGCAATGATTATTTTTGACTTTATAAAACACTATCATTGCAACCTTTTGTTATTCCATATTATCTTTGAGAAAACACATTTTTCCGCTTATCAAGGATTTCCTCACAATGATACCCATATTATATTTGTAATCACCAAACGTTATTTGTACTATGGCAATGTGTTGCCTTGTAAAAATGTAATGTGCCTTTTGAACATGCTTTGGATAAGCAACTGATCATTGCACCTGAACAATGTTATCATGCAGTATTAAAAAGCATGTCAAGATATATAATATGTAGATGAACTTTATAATCTCAAACTGAAATCTAATCAATATGCCAAGCTGACTATAACCAAACTGTAAAACATATCAATCACTGGAATATGCCAAATGCAAGTGATGATGCCAAGATAGATCAAAATAGATATATAAACTCATGCAAGAAGAACTAAACTAAAAGATCACCATGTGCACAACTTGATACCTCAACTTTGGTGTTATGGAATTAATGCAAAATAATACTAAGGGACAACATTTTGAACTTTCAATACAAGAAGTGCTTTATTTTTGGTTTTCTACTATGTTTTCTTGTGAATTTTGAATCTATAGGATATCGTATAGTCTGCAATTAATGTGATACCTTTATAATCTGTTGGAGAATCATGCAAGCTTTCATTTGAATCTAATTAGGAATATTTTCATTAAGATTTAGAGGAGAAAAGTTAATTTTTTCATAGCTTGCTTGATTGTTAGGGTTTCCTAGGGTTTGACAGGAAAAATGAAGTTTTAAGGCCATTCCACCATAGGGTAACTTTGTAAATAGGTCGAATGGGCCTAGTAGTGGTTAGCATTAGGATTTTTGTGGTTGTGAGGTAGGGTGGTGTGTTGAAGGAGACTTTTGCATGTGCTTAGGCTTGGCAAGTTTGAGTGCCAAGAATGAATTGACTTGTTTTTAAGTGGGACAACACAAAATTGAAGAGAACTGTCAAAAGTAATGTTGGAAATGTTAGTTTGGTGACTAGTTGGAACTTTGTATGAATATTTTTTAGGTTGTTGGAGAAGGAAAACATAGACCTCCTTCTGAAAAGAGGCCTAATTGGGCCTAAAAACAGTGTTGCAGATCAATTTTTTGGAGTGTTGGTCCAAATCAACCCTAAGCAAGGGTTTGATATGTTGTATGACAACATATTGGGTTCTTGAAAGTGGGTTTATCATGTGATTGAAAGATCATAAGAGGGAGATATAGTTGAATAAGTGTTTCTCCATGGCTACAAGCCAATAGGTGGGTTATCAAAGGAAGATATCCTAGAAGGAGATTGTGACCTTACAAACCTTGTGGAATCAGTTTGTGTGAGCCTAATATCACCCTATCTTGCATCAAAAACCCTCATGGGGTAGAAAAAACACTTAGAATCGCCTCACTGGCTTATTAAAAAGATGCCTCATTGGCTACAAATGCCTCACTGGCAACACAAGCCTCATTGGCTACAAATGCTTCACTGGAAACACAAGCCTCACTAGCTACAAAACCTCACTGGTTACAATATGCCTCACTAGAAATGATCAATATGTCTCACTGACTTGATCATTTTAGGTTCACTATACATTTCTGAATAAAGAATAATTCAACTACAGAGGAGCACTCTATTTCACTACAAATCACATTTCATTTTTAATCCAATAAACGTGGTATCCTAAAGATTCATTTACTAGAATTTTTAATATATAAAATGTACTAGTTACAATATGTTTTGCATAATGTTTGCAAAACTCTTATTACAAAAATTAGATTATGCTTTCATTACTTCTATAAAACCTCCAAACACATAACAGTGTCAAAGCACCATTTAAATAAACAACTGTATGACCTGACATGCTACCACTTCTCAACAAATGTAATGATTAGATAAACCACTTTCAAACTATATCAAACTGTCCCATATCGATTCATCAATGTGACTCCACCTGTTAACTTCATAAAACTATCTTTTAACCCATGTATGATCAATACAATGTATGCACTATAAACCCAAGGAGTCGACACCACAAACTATGCACAAAATATATTACAACTAACAACACATATGCATCGAGACCATACAAAAAATACAAGACAGACCCCCAACATGTTGACACTATATGTCACATATAATAGTTATCACATATGAATTGCTTTTGACAAAACACATATACCATACACATACCCATGCATATGTATCCTTTTCACATTCAATGTAATGAGTAGAACATTGAAACCCAAACCACATTGGACCAAACCCTATCATGGAGAAACACACCCTTATGTATACATAATACACATACATGATTCATAGAACAAATTTGTGTACCCACATTATCAATGCTCGGTCAACTATAATAAATTTTTGCAAATCAAGAACCCATGCTAGGGTTACTCCAATAGATTTTCTTTTCTTACTTAATCAAAATATTAACCCTTTTCATCATATAACTGATTATGCAAATTTAGGAACAAAAACCAAAAACAAAAGATATCACCTAAAAATAACGACCAAATCACCATTATTTGTTGTGCTGTGCATTCAAGCCAACATAAATAACTAACTATTCTCTTTTCACTCCTTCCACTGCTCATTGTGAGCTTTGTCACATCAAAGAGATCATCATGATTAATCAGAATAATCCAAACACTCATTGCCATTCAAACCCTATGCTCAAAACCTCATTAACCAAGTTGCAAACTTTACAAAAATACAACATGAATATACTGTATAGTGCGGGGAGCACCTACTTGAATACAAGTATAATTTTAATGTTTTGCTCTTAATCTTTTTGTTTTGTTTGTAATGGTCTCATAAACCATTGATAAGGTGTAAGGGGACCTCTTTGAATCTTAGGTTTAATTTTGAATAAATTAGGAATCAGTTTGTAGGCATTTCCTGAAGTTTTGGCTGAAATTCGAAAACACAGTGTGTTTTCAAACACGTGATTTTTGACCACTTTTGAGCTCGACTTTTTAACCTAACTGATTTTTTTCGGTTTGGGAGGAAGGAGCCCGACATTTTGAGCAAATGAGTTGTCTTTTGGTGATGGCAGTTGTGGAAAAAATAAAGAAGAACCTGTGATTTTGTGTGGAAAAAGCTATTTTCTGTGTTTTTTGCGTAACAGCAAACTAAAGAATGGATTAAATATTCTTTTATTGGCCTTAGAGCATGTAAAGAAACGTTTTTCTGTTCTGTTTTGTTATTTTAAAATAGTTCTCTCATCGTTTTTTTTATTCTTGTATAAAGTGTGTCTTTCTTAACTCTGTTTTGGACTGATAAAAGAAATCAGAAACATGGAGTTTTAGGTTGTTCCTGATCGTGCCAGGCAGTATGGACGTAGAGGAGACAATCCTAAACTCCAAATATGTATATAGTGTACATATGGTAGATATTAGAGGTTTTTCCTGCAAGTTGGTGGACTGTTTCTAGGCGAGTTTGGAAACCCGGCTAGAAATACAGTCAAGAGAGCAAAATCCCAACGTGGCAGGGGTGATATCTTTAAAATATAATTTGTATTGTGGTTGCTAACAGTGCTAAGGAGGTGTAGAACCATAAACCAAAGGTTCTTTGATGTTTTGGTGGTCAATAAAGGCAGAACAAACCAAGAAAAAGCCTTGAGAAACCCTAGTTTCCACCAAGGTTGAGTTGTAACCTTGCCCAAGAACCAAGAACTCTGTTTTTTTGAAAATGATGGAAAAAGGGAAGCTTAGAGTTGCTGAAGCACTAGAAAAGATGACTTTGGAGGCCTTGGAAAGTGCCACACACCCCTGCAACAACGTTGGGCAGAATGGAAGGGTGACTAGTCTTTAAAGGAATAAGGGCTGGTTTGTGCACGTGAAGAAGGATTACCAAATAGCACTTGGGAGCAGCAAAGTTGCAATGATACCAGGGTTGATAAAGTGAACCAGGGGTGCCTCAAAGGTAAGAGGACCTATAGGTTGTAGGTGGAAGAAATAACACCTTAGGAGTTCTAAGATAAAGGACTCAAAGCAGTGAGATAATATTTTCTCAATCAACCCTTGTTCTATCACTATATGCTCAATGCGAGAAAGTTCTTATGCGCCAAAGGCTAGCAATCCTTTTCACACAAAATGATACCATTTACTTGATACAGAGATGGAAATTACCTAAGAATAGTAGTAGAAACCCGCATCCAAACGCTGGAACATGAGGTTAGTTCACATATATATAGATTGCAACTAAAATGGAATTAGGCTCATTGCCCAAAGAAGAAAGGCTCACTATCAGTGGCTCATTTCCAGAAGAAATAAGATAGGGACTATTACAAAGGGATTCACTATCTCAAGGAAACAAGAGAAATCCACCACTAAAACCTTATTTCATATGCAACCTTTGGCTCATTTCCTCCAACAACGTCAAGCACACTACAAATATAGACCCTTCTACTCACTGCATTCCAGAGTCATTGGCATTAAGCTCACACTCAATTCACCACACTTGATAAAATTCACATCTTTTACACACCTTCTATAGATCCACACACTTCTCCAACAATTTACCTTACTTATATAGCATCCACGACCTAAAAAATCTCAATTAGGTTGGCCTTAATGAAACGTATGCACCTAAAACATGAAACACCAAAATATGTCGGCAAGAAACACCTCTGCTATGGAAAGAAGTGAAGGATGACCACACCAAGGGTTAACTAGGACCCAAATCCACATCAACATGCTACTCAACACATTCACAATCCATGAGATACCTCTGCAAATAGCACTAGCATGCCAGGTTAGACAAACCTAAACTAACACTACAAGAGACCACATACACACTTCTCTAGGTCATGTAGACCTCACAATAGCACTTCATAGCATCCACACAACATCTCAAAATATTCTAGCATCACTAGAATATTCTAGAACTCTACCACAACCACCTAAAATTGAGAACACCATTATTATGTGCAACTAGACACACTACTACATAGCACAACTCACTAACCAACCTTTTGGAACACCTCAACACCTAAAACCTCAAGGGAAGGAATTTATAAAAACTATAATCTCATTCCCCACAAGACAAGAAACTTTACTATAGACAAAGAAGCCTCATTTCTCCTAGACAACCTTCTACCCAGATAGATAAATTGTCAAGCACAAATTTCACTACAAAATGATCCAAAACCTGAAAATCTAGATATAGAACCTCTAAACACCTTTGATCATCATATCCAGACTACACGAGCATATCTTCAACCATGAAGAAATGTGGAGCACAACGTTGAACACACCTCTATAATAGTACACACTCTTTTATTCAAATTTTCTCAAAATCACTTGGAAACCAAGTAGACTTATTGCAATTATAACTCTTATCCATTAAGACATCAATGACAATATTGATGATAGAACCACAACACTTTCTTATCAAACCACAACACATCAATACTAGTACATGAATTATCTAACAATCTCCCCAACAATGACAACACCAACATCCTTCCAACAACTCCAACACACAATCTCCATACAGTTGACATCAATGACCAACTCCAACAACTGTTGACATCAATGACAACACCAGTAGCATACTTGCAAAAAATTACTGCTCCCACTCATATAAGAAGTGTGATGGTCCCTTTGGAAGAGAATTTTGCATCATCATATGCTTTGATCACTATTTTCTTGTTTAGGTCTATGAATTCCTCAGAGTAGCCTACTATTTTTACCGACTTCAAGGTGCAAATATTTAAACCAACACCACCGTCTATTAGGACTCATTTAATTTTGTGCTTATGGAAAAATATTTCTGAATTTAGTGCATCAATATGAGTGGATCCTTGTGATGTCATATATTTTTCGGTAAGTAGTAGATTATTGTTAGAGGAAATAATTCTGACCATGTCTTGAAATTGGTCAATATTCAAATCTGTAGGTAATGAATATTCTCTAAGGGATTTTATCTGAGATGTCCTTATAGATTTGTGATATACATAGAAGCTCTAGGATAGATATATATGCTAGCATTTTTCCCAATTGATTCATAAGATTATATTGTGGTGTAGTATGGGTTCTATATGAGGCTCCTTGAAGAGTAACTTTACCCATATGGGTTATAATGGCACATTCAAGATTTTTGTTCTGTATGGTAATGGTAGACTCATGATTTTCAACTTCTTGAATATGGTTCACATTATAGTCATAATTGACGACAGTATACAAAGTGTTATTATTCAAGGTATTACCCTAGTTGGTGGCATTTCCTTTCCCATGGTTATGTAAATTATCCTTCAAGATTACATGATCATTGTTTGAGGAGTTGGTTTTGTGGTCAACACCAATGTCTCTGTTGTTAATTAGGTCTTGAATGAGGTTCTTTAGATTAAAAAATTGGGAGTGGTGTGACCTTTTACTCTATGATATTCACAAAAATCAGAGTCTTTCCACCATGTGGGTTTGAATTGAGGTTTGTATTGTCTAACTTCTAGGAGTGTGACCAAATTTTCTCATATTGTTTTCTGAAGTATTGATTTAATCGGTTCCCCCAAAGGAGTGTATTTCTACCATGGTTTTTTTTTTTTTACTAGGAGGCCCTCTTTGTAAGTTATCTTGAAGATTTTTTGAAGTTTGAACATTGGTTGTTTCTTGTAATCATAAATTTGGTTGAGCATGTTGATTCATCTTAACATCAATCAAACCATCATTGACCATATTTTTATTCTTAATCTATAAATGATATTTGTCATTAGAGGATTCCAAATAGTCTATTATCTTTGAAAATATTGACAATTCCTTTGGTAATAAGAGTTTTTTATGTAGTAAGTCCTTTCTCAATGACCTCATTGAAAGTATTAGAGAATTGCACTTTTATATGGAATCATATCTCTGTGTTCATATTCTAAATGAATATTTGGATGCATCATTTCTTAGGTATATGGCATAGACATTTACTAGCCAAGATTCTCCATCTCTATATGAAAGAGGCAAAGGTTTCAACATTGTTTTGTTTTGAATTACATAGATTAGTCATTGAGACTTCATGTTCTAATGTTGTAGGAGAAGTGTGAGATAAATTTTTTGACCAGTTCATTGAAAGTTTGAATCCTAATTGGTAGTTGAGAAAACCATTCCATGGTCTTCCCTCCTAAGATTATTGGGAAGAGGCACACAAGATAAGTATCATTATGAACCTCCTCTAAGAAAGCTATGTATAATTCTCTAATGTGTTACCTAGGGTCTCATTTTCCTTTGTATTTATCAAATTCATGCATCTTGAAATTATGCAGACAAGGTGGTATGGGTAGATTCTTTTCAAAAGGATAGGAGCATATTTCCTCTAGCATGTAGCTCTTCTTCATTGGTATTTTGTGGATGTTGGATATTTTTTTTTGTAAATATTGGATTTGAAGTGCCAAATCATTCAAGTGTGTGAAAGTGGGTATGTTGTATCTAGATATGGGATGTGATGATGACTAACCTTGGGGGAAAATTTTTGATGAGTTGTTTTGGTAGTTATGTGAATAGTTTGGTAGAATTTAGGTGTGAGAATATGTTGTAAATTGTGTAGAAGTTGAGGAATCCAACTTCATAGTCCCCAAGAATCACCTGCATGAAATCACCTATCACATGCAAAAAATATCCAGAACAATAGAGAAGATGTTATGTAAACCTCAGAGCAAATATGTGCAAGCAAAAACCAGAATATGATTATTGAAGGTGTAATGATTTACAGTGAGATCAATCCTTATGAAGGAGATCAAGAAACCCTAAAGAAAACCTAAAAAGGAAAACCCTAGTGTGAACACTTAATAATTAATAAATATAGTTAATTATTAATGTGCCTAAGTTTAGCTTAAGTAAACCTAAAGTAATAAGTGACTTAATTAATTAACCAATATGATTAAATTAATTAAGTGAGATGCCTTATTACTCTAACACCCCCCCTTAAGATGAACTTAGGAAGTAGCTAAAACACTAGGAAAAAAGGTGCATGAAAGCATGAATGGGTCCCGACAACAAGGCCTAATTAGGTACCCATGTACAAATGCAATAAATGAGGTAGAGAAGGAAAACCTAGTGGGACAAAACCCCCCTACAATGAGATGACTTGCTACAAAGAAGCATTCAGCTCTGTGAAATACTCCTGCAGGCACAAATCTGAATACGAAAAGCAAGGAAAGATACTTCTATCTACAAGAAACCAAATGAGATCCACTGAAGGAATCAGGCATAATCATAATAATGCAACAACAAACCCGATGCCACAAAACACTGGAAACCTCACAAACTAGAACAACCCTAGAATCTGTGAAGCAACAGTAAATGATTGAATGATTCCCCCCATAAGAGGGAATGGTTTGATGAAATAATCTGGAAGCTATGTGTATCTCGATGTCGATGCCAAACTGTGACTAAAACTGATCCATAGGAGCAAGTACCATGAATATTATGAAACATTAACCATAAAATGAATGACCCTCAAACTAAGATGTGACCCGATGTGAATATGATGTGATTCAAGATAATTAACCACAGGCTCTCAATCTGAGATGTGAACCGATGTGAACCAAAATGTATCAAGCTATGAGCAAGATGAGGCCAAAAGAAACTACATAATCCAGATACAACTCATACGAGTTGTCATCAATATGAAGATGAGATCAAAGTGCATGCAATGCAACTACACTCTAATCAAATTATTATGCAAGAAACCCCCCTGATGGAACTTTATATAAGTTCATTTATTACAATAATATGATTGGTAAAGGAGATCTAAAACATGCATAAATTAAAGAGAAAATAGGAACCTAGGTGCATGAAAACCAGAAGCAGTTACATTGCAAAACTGATATTTCGCATCTACACTCCATGAATAAAAGTATTATATTTCTGTGTATGAGCCAGACCAACTTTCCAAGCGCCTATTCATTTTGAAAAAGCGGTAGGTAATGCAAAGATAATACTGACGCCGAAAGATCGTTTTATTTTGACTAAGAAAACTGTATGCCTTAATGAAAAACCAGAAAAAATCCACCCACCACCCACTAGATTGAACAAAACCAACTTTACATGATGTTTTTGTTTCAAAATGCAGGTTTAGGCATAAAGAGTTATGGCCAAAATACCAAAACTCCTCCAAAAGGGTTTGGAGCTAAGCCTTCCGGCTAGGCTAACCTCTAGCATTAACCACTAGCATTAACCACTAGTGGTTAACTGCTAGTGGTTAACTGACGGCGGCGCCCATTAACTCTGGTTTTTTAAAATTTTTTTTTCTTTGATTGCGTCGCGTGCTAGGCCATCCACAACCTAAATAAAAACCTCCGAGAATCACTATCAGTTTGGGACGTGCGGGTTTTAAATTATAAGGCTCACTCAATGGTGAGAATCGTTTCAGGCAAAACATACCTCTAAAAGTACAGAAGATACCTCTGAATCCCAGAGGCTCCCTCATCAGCACGCAATCCTCCTGATAAAATAAATAGAGTCCTCACTGGAAGCAAAGCGAAGGAAAACCTAACTATTCCGACAACTCTGGATTCAATGAAATGCTAAAAAATGATTCAAAACACTTCATAAATAAGCTCAAGGTATGAAACCCTCGAGGAACCCTGAACGTGTTGTGTAATGAATTTCTCCAAAAACTGAGAAGGGGCTACAAATAAAGGCTCTGATACCATGTAGAATTTGAGGAATCCAACTTCACAGTCCCGAAGAATCACCTGCATGCAATCACCTATCACGTGCAATAGATATCCAAAATAATAGAGAAGATGTTCTATAAACCTCAGAGAAAATATGTGCAAGCAAACACTAGAATATGATTATTGAACGTGTAATGATTTACAATGAGATCAATCCTTATGAAGGAGATCAAGAAACCCTAAATAAAACCTAAAAAGGAAAACCCTAGTGTGCACACTTAATAATTAATAAATATAATTAATTATTAATGTGCCTAAGTTTAGCTTAAGTAAACCTAAAGTAATAAGTGAATTAGTTAACCAATATGATTAAATAAATTAAGTGAGATGCCTTATTACTCTAACAAATTGTTTTTTTAGGTTTTGGTATTGTTGATGGAATTTTTGGTTGGATGGGTTAATGTAGTAGTTTTGATGATGGTAATTTAGTGGGTTGATTTTTATTTTGTTGACAAGTCATAATTTTTTGAGGGGAGTTATGTTGATGTATGTTTTGGTTAGATGGATTAATGTTTTGATTATGATTTGAGGTGAGAGTATGTGGATGTTGTGATGTGGGATTATAATTCTGACGGGTGATGTTATGATTGTTGGGCATGTAAGTATGGATGTTAGATGTATGTGGTTCAAAATTATGGAGTGCATATGAAGGTGTTTGTATATTTGTTATTTGAGTGGAAATGTTGGAGTTATTAAGTTGAATGGTATATTGATATAGTGGATTGGTAATAAAATTTTGACTTTGGATGTTGCTTGTGTTTGTAGGTAGGTTGAATGAAGGTGCTTGGGACAGGTGAGATGATATTAATGAGGTTTGTGGATTTGTCATGGAAATGGATGCAATGGTATTACTTGATGTTGTATTATATAGTGGATTGGTTATTTGCATGGTATATGTAGGAGTTCGAGTGTGCATAGGAAGTAATGATATCTGTCTGGAGTTATTGGGTATGATTATTTATAGGATGGTGGTAGCAATTTTTTGAGTTGTGACATTAGGAGAATGGGAAGAATAAATGGGAGTAGGTTGAATGGTAAAGTTGTTATGTTATGACATGGAAGGAGGTGTGATGTTGTTGGAACTTGTTTCCCCAAGGTCACAGATGGAATATTGTTGGTGACATCTTGGATAAGTGTGGCTTCAAATGAAGAAGGAAGTTTTTCTCCTTGTTGTACAAGTAAGAGGAAGTATTGGTCACAATTCTCTTCTAGAAGTGAGTTTACTAGTTTTATAGCATTATGATCTTGTTGGGCTTCAATTAACTCTTTTGGTGCTATGTCTCTATCTATTCCAACAATATTGGTACCATTCCTAGGACTTAATGGGGTGTTGTTTCAAAACCTCTTTGTCCAAACATGTGTGGGAACTCTCCTTGTGTTTCATGCAAAGGATCTATTTTTTTGGGTATCAAGTTGGACTCTTGTCAGTGTTGTATTCTCTTCTTAGTTTCAGACCTTGTTTCTACTAGAATATAATAGATTTTATGAATTTTTGACTTGGATGAGTTGTTTGATGTTTTGAATAATGAGATGAAAAGAGAGGACCAAAAAGTGTATCTAGATCTTAGGATTTAATGATTGGGATTTTGATGGATATATTTAATTTTAAACTAGACTTGTGAGTTCAAACCCAATAAATTAAGGAATAGGTCAACTTAGAATTAATTAATCCTCCTAAGTTAATATAACCATGGAGAAGCTAATTTATATTTTACATAGAGAAGATAGACCTCTAAGAAAACTATAAAACTAGAGATGAGGTGAATGTAAGATCTAGATAAACTTAGTGAATCAAAATTGGATAAAAAATGGTGATTATGGACGCATGATAGATTTGACTTCAGTGAAAATATAGGTATAGATGAGAGATGTGAAGGAAGGAAATTAAATATTGTGAGTGAAAAAATATTAGGTGTGTCTCTGTGTATGCTATGAGGTGTCAAATATTTTGTTGCGGTTCTATTTATAGGATTGGTGCAATCATGGTAGGAGGGTTCCATAAGGAACATACCAGATCATGCAACAATGATTCAACACAATAGAAACAAGATAGAAAATTGATATGTGAACATGAATATTCATTAATATGGAATGCTTACATACAAAATTGTCCACAAGGAAAAATTATAAGGGCTCACAGGCCTTGCCACAAAGGCTTCAGTAATACAACTGGACAACATGCCTTATTACATGCCCCCAAAGGGTTTATGCGAAAATGTAATGAATATGAATCTTATCCTAAAACTACTGAATTGAATGATGATCTACAATGAATCACAATTATTATAAATATGCTCCTCAAGCTCTAAAATAGGTCCATGTTGGCCACAAGAGTTAATAACCCGCTAAATGATCAAATATGAATGTTGGCCTTAAGATTTGAAGAATTAGCTCCATGCGAAATGAATTAACTTGTGAATATTCAAGATAGGTCCCAACGAACCCAAGATGCTTGTATGATGTTCAATTAATCTCTACATGATCTAGAATAGGTTTGAACTAAGAAACTGTGCCAGGTTGGCCCCAAATGCTTTGGCTGGTAACATAGTGAAATTTTGAGAGCGATAACTTCTGATAATTAAATGCAAATCATGTGAAATTTGGATAAGTGATAGATGTGATATGTAGATACTATATCCTACTCTGCGAGATGAGAAACAACAATGTGGTAAAATGCAAAATGAACTAGTGAAACT
>VDFB02081393.1:0-12067 GCA_007258455.2 Sequoia sempervirens
AAGAGCTATTTGACAAAATGTGGTTGAAAGGACAGTCAACTGAATGTAAGGGAAACTTTTAGGCTTCATAAATTAGTCATAAATGCAAAAGATAGTTATAAATGAGTAAGTTTATGATAGTCATTAATGGACTATGTGTGAAGGGACAGTCCTTTAAACTTGATATGAAGTGGAATGTGCATAGATTGGGGGGTAGTTCACTATACTATTATGAGAACATAGGAACCACCTTGGTCAAACATCAACAATAGTAACCCTACATTTAAGACTACTTCTAACCTTTGAGTCACCTTAGATAGCTTTCACAAAATAGTTTCTAGAAACTTTAATTCTGTGATGGAAAACACCTTGGAGACCTAATTCCCTTTTAAGACTCTATCCCACCTTGATAGCCACAAGTCATCATTTATAGATACATACAAAACAAAGCATCAAACAAGTGACAATATTAATAGTCATTAAGGAATACAACCTACTGAAAGAGATAACATATAAGAGGTTGAAAGAATAGGAGGCATATTTATAGATGGTATAAGCAAGAATAACAGTTCACTATGCAATGAAGACAAATTTGGGGAGACTCTACACATAGGCGATCAAGCATAATGAGGCTAGTGATCAAGAGATAGGGGATGATAGCCACATTGCAAAAGATTCAATAATAGTGATGAGAGATTGTAAAGTTTGGATAGTCAAGATGAATGCATGTGGAAAGAAATAGTCAAAAATATTATTCTAATGCAAAAGTATAGTCCAAGAATGGCCAAGAAGGATAGGAATTGCCAACTAATGAAGGAAAGGGTTCAGGGGAAGACTTCAAGCAAAGCAATAATGGTTCACCTTGCAAGAAGGGCATATGAATTTTTGAAGATTACAATAGTCTATAATCAAAGATTCAGATAGCATACATCAATATTCTCATGAGTTGGGTCATTTGTTAGAGTATGTGTTCCTAGAGATGAACACTCACCATGAATCTGTTAAGAGGCAACATATCAAAGTTCACAGTCACCTTTCATGCCAAAAAAGTTACTGATTTTGGATTCAGTATGAGGCAAAGTAATGTCCCTGTTCTTCAAAAATGCTAATAGGACCTAATGCAAGTGCATATATAAGTAATTGAATTGTACTTTCTCTGAATGTTTCAGAACAACTTCCTATTGAAGAACTATTTGACAGAATGTGGTTGAAAGGACAATCAACTAAATGCAAGGGAAATGTTTAGGCTTGACAAATTAGTCATAAGTGCAAAAGATTAGATGTAAATGAGTAAGTTTATGGCAGTGATTAATGGACTGTGTGTGAAGGGACAGTCCTTTAAAAATAATATGAAGTGGAATGTGCATAGATTGAGGGGTAGTTTACTATACTATTATGAGAACATAGGAACCACCTTGCTCAAACATCAACAATAGTAACCCTACCTTTAAGACTACTTCTAACCTTTGAGTCACCTTAGATAGCTTTCACAAAATAGTTTCTAGACACTTTGATTCTGTGATGGAAAACACCTTGGAGACCTAATGCCCTTTTAAGACTCTATCCCACCTTGAAGTAGCTTTAGTCATGTTATAGATACATACAAGCTTTTACAGATATACCAAAAGAATTTTTTGCTTACCATACATGAATAAGAGACATAGAATCACAATAGAAAAGGAATCCAAATCTATTTTCTCACTATAAAGATGATTCCCCAGTCTTACCTATAAAGCTATGTGTTGTTGAGCCTGAGCTAAGACATTCTCTTGGTATGGTTTTGGTTGACCACTGCTATGAGAAGAAAATAAGATGGAATCAATTAGATTGTCAGAAGTAAAGATTAAAAACAAATAATATAGATTCAATTGTATTATAGCCTCATGCATATCTATACAGTTTGTAGCCCGTGACAATCAAAACATCTCCCATTTAGGAAGCGCAGGCGCGAGATTTCTTTCCACGAGTTTGGATCATATTTTTGATAAAATGAATTGGCATCTTGGATATAGAGAGGAAATAATGAGTGCTTATGTCGAATCTTGAAATGCCAGGTTTCAAATGATTTTTTTTAAGGAGACTTACACAAAGAAATGGGCGAACTCACACAGTGGAGAGCATAAAGGCCCATTAGGATTCTTGGTATCTCTATCTTTACATTCACCTATGCATTCACCTGTGTTGTATGTAAAATTTCAGATCTTTTTCATCTTGTCTACTGTGATATCAAAAACAAACTTGAAAACAAATGTGAAAAATTTGAAGGTTCTTATTTAAATTCACCATTCTCATAACTGAATTTCTTGTGTATTCGCAGTCACACCAACATATAATGAAATAATTAGGAATGACTTAATAGTTGTCATTAGTAGGTGGAAAATTAGTTTGAGAACACTAATTGTATCAATCTATTGAGATAAACAATGAAAATAGACTATTAATTTACAACAATTTGTTTTAGAACGAATTTTTTTTGCATAAAGATCTGGGTTTTTAATAATATTACCTGTTTTCTTGCAGATGACCCACGGGTTGAAGAAAATAGAAACTAGGGCATAATATTTTCTACATATCCTCATTGTTCAAAAGCCAATACAATGGCCACTTCCCACCACACACATTGTAAGCTTTCTCGCCAAAAGAAGCTACATCCCGAGTGCAACGCCGCAACTATAACAGCAGATGAGAGATCCAACTCAGAACCATCAAAAAGATGGGAAAAAAAAATAGTTTTAATGGCTATAGCAGCAAACGCGAGAGAGAGCCATCGAAAAGATGAGAAGAAACATCAGTTTTAATTGGTTTCCATAAGAAATGTGATAAAAAATATTAATCTTAGAATATTTCCAATGAGAATATTCTTGTAAATATAATTAATCCTAGAATTTTTTTGGGAAAGTTGGAAAATCTTATAAGCACTACATTTATTCATAACAAACATAAGTCTAGAGGAAGATAAAAGCTTGAATAGAAACCTAACAATCAATATTGCATAGTATTGAACCTACTCCATTATTGAACTATATCATAGTCTAGATGATCAACAAAGAGAGATCCACATGCTAGAAATGGTATTGCAGGATAGAGGAGGGATGTCTCTTATTAAATGGATTGTAAATGTGTGGCATACGCCAAATCTATGTCATAAATTATAGAATAAAAAAAAAAAACTAGACATGTTCTAAAGTTATAAAATAATATCTATTCCCTTTAAATTAATCCTTTAAAAGACATTAGCTAGTATCTTCACTTTTTTCTTTTAAGTGGGGGTGACTATAAAAAGACAATTACATCTTTATTAAAAAGGGACAACACATCATACAAATTTTTAAGAAAATAATACTCTCTTCTCTAGCAATTCACCATGGGAATCACTGCCATGACAAATTCACCTCAAGGAAAATTCATCATCGCAGAGAAAATTTGATTTGAATTGTGGTGGTGAATTTTCCTTTGAGATGAATTTTCATGGTGGTGAATTTTACCACACCTATAAGTATACTTTTATGAAATAAAAGTAATTAAAATTTTATTTTTTAATTCTACTCATAGAACTCATTGTTGTTGGCCTTAGATTTTCATGTATTGTGTGCGGCCCTTAACACCATTTTTAATTAATATAAAATTTATTAGACTATATAGACATAAGTCTAGTTGCATACATAGATTCTAAATTATGTATTCTAAAAGGAAATTGACATGAAGGCGAAAATTCTCATAATTAGAAATCATGCAATAGACATTATTAATAAAAAATAGTAATTATCATAATAGACATGTTCTAAAGTTTTAAAATAATATCTATTCCCTTTAAATTAATCCTTTAAAAGACATTAGCTAGTATCTTCACTTTTTGCTTTTAAGTGGGGGTGATTTGAAAGCCATGATGTTCACCAATTACTTTTTAACAATATTACAGTTGGTTACTACATAAAGCAGTAGTATTATTAAAGTTGTTGTCAATGTGTTTGGATACTATAGGCAATATAGTTTATGTTTTTTGAAATAAATTTAAAGTTTAATAGATTTTAAACTAATAAATCATGCACAGTAATTTGTGTTGCCAATACCTACAAATTACCTTTTCTTTTGATTCTCTTTTTTGAAGCCTTTGTCATCATTTGTGCAAATAATTTTTCCTATTTTTTAGTCATTTGTGTAGATTTTTAAAGTTTAAAAGCTTAATAGTTCTATTTTTTTGTTGTTTATATCTACCAATGATATATGAACATAGATATCTAAATAGTACAATCAAGAAAACATCAAATAGATCAATAGATATTGTTTTTGCATAATAAAGATGTTTCATATTCTGAATATAATCCATCTCAATCCACAAAGGCTAATTATACTAGAACTTTAAATAAGAGGAAGCAAGAAAGCTTGCAAATAATGAGTGTTCTTTCATAATGACATGAATTCCAAATAATTGGAGTTCCCTTACATAAGACGTTCAATTACTATAAAGGAAAAGTAAAGGTACATTCAAATTTGAAGCCATATCATAAGGATTTAGGTGCATTCAATTACAATCCTAGAAAAGAAAATGATCCACATTCAAATTTGAAGGACTGTAATTGTAAATATTGCCATGACAATCTACAAATGAGTATCTAGTTTGTGAAAGGAAATTATCTCGAGAAAATCTGGAGTTGGGACTTAATGTCGAAATAAAATATGACATAAATGAGGAACTCCAATGGCATTTAGTGCCAGCAAAATGGTTGAGTTGTGAGAGTGTTTGGTCTTATTTTTGTGTTGCTTTTATGTATTTGCATACTTGTAGGAAAATTGTTAGAAAGAGAAAAGAAAGATGTTTTTTTGGTCATGTTTTAGAGCAAGTTGATATTAATGTTTCATGTGTAGTGTATGACTACTTTTTTGAAAGAAGGAATTTGGATTAATCATTAGAGACACTCTGTAACTAAGTATGCAATGAGGGTTTTTTGGTTGGAAGACGTGGGAAAAATGTAGTTGATAAAATCAAAGTAACTAACCTGTAGTTCTTTTTTGTATTAGTGTTCATTCAAAAGTTTGAATTTGATAATGCCAATAAGCGTTCTTCTTCTTGCTTTCGATGAGCTACCTATGGAATTTGTTGCATGTGTGCATATCATTGAAATGTGAAGGCTCATTTTATGCATAGGCTTGCAAGTTCACACATTCTAGAAATAGTTGTTAATGTGAGGTCATACTGATCTCCATTTTTGATATTGATTGTTTCATTTTCAAGTGTTAGGCTTTGTGATTTGTGTATTATTAAGGCCCATGCCATTTTGAGTGGGATTTGACGATAGAGACCATGACTAAAAGGGGCAATAAGTACTTTTTTTAGAATATTATTGTAATTTTATTCCACAAAAAACAAAATATTTATTCCACAAAAGTATTAATTAGTAATTTTATTTGTAATATTTTATTACTAATTATGGCAGGCTACGATTGAAAATAAGGTCTTGATGAAGGTTTTAGAGTATGTTTATTAAAATGAAAATTATGGCCATGATTTTAATAATGAGCACATTTATTTAGTCATTTTTATTTGTCTAATACTAGTCATTTATTTAGTCATTTAATTGTAATTTTACCAAATGATCAAATTGGTCACTTATAAATGACCAAATTAGTCATTTATTTGTAAAATTCTACTAGTGTTAGTCACATGACTAAAAATTTTAGTCACGTGACTAAACTTTTTAGTCATGTAGTCATTTATTTGCCAAATTCCACTAGTGTATGTAACGATTATTTAGGTGCAAAATCTTAGCGCAATTGATGGATTACCATGCACAGAATAAAAGTAGAGATGACATTCTTCGAATACCTATAGATGGTTCTGCATTTAGGGACATGGAGGAAAAATGGCCACACTTTAAAGAAGAACCTCGTAATCTCATGCTTTCATTGGGAGCGAACGTTGTCAATCAATTTGGAGAGCTGAGATCTATTTACTCAGTGTGGCTTGTTTTTGTTATCAACAATAACATTCCTCCATGGATGTCAATAAAGAGAGCACATAATGTTGTATTGGTATTTCAGGTATTTGTTTTATAAATTTTCTTTAACGTAGTATCATCTCATTTGTCTTATTTGTTGCATAATGACTTATATTTTTTTCATTTAATAGTCATGTACATTAATTCATATATATTGCAGTAAAATGGTTATAATAATTATGTAATGTTTATATTCATTCAATTAGGTAAGTACCAATTTAAAGATATGAATGTATATATCGAGCCTCTTATCGACGAGTTACTAAATTTATGGAATGGCGTCACTATGTATGACATCTCTAGACCAATAGGACAAAGACAATTTCAATTACATGCAATGCTTGTATGAAAAATTCATGATACCCGAGGGCTAACACATTTTTGTGGTATGTTATAATGTTCTACTACACTTTAACGATATTTAATTTTATGAAGTAGATATCATGCATGTTTTTTAAATAATCTATTCGTTATATATAATTATAAAAATTGACATATTTAATCCAATTATATATGATCTTGAGTCTTCAAACAAAGGAAAATTGCATGTCCAATTTGTGGTCCAAAGATGAAATCTCGTCGTTCAACAAGTTCAGGAAAGTAGGTGTTTGATGAGTATAGGCACTTCCTCCATAGAAATCATAAGTATCAAACTATTGAAAAACATCTTTTCAATGGGAAGGAGATTTACATCAAAACCCGCAGCTTCACCTTGTATGAGTTGGAATATAATAGAATTAATCGTCAAGGTTATACATTGGATCAAATTGTTTATCTATAAAATATGATATGTTTTGAATTTATATTTTTATATTGTGTTGTGTTTACTCATGTTGTAATTGACAATGATTGTCGTTGTTAATTTGTTTAACTTATATGCTTCATGAAGGTCATCAAGACATTAATGACCGGCTTCCACAAGGACTAAAAAGTTATCCTAGACAATTTTAGTAGGTTGCCCTACTATGGCTTGACTACAAATTGTGCATTTGTTTGATACAATGCATGTATCAAAAAGAATATAATAAAAATATTATGGAAAATATTGGATGGAAGGCATGACAAAAGAAAAATTATCCAAATTTGACATTTAGGAAGCCAATCATGCAATGAAAAATGTCATTCAATTAAATAGTGATGGAGACCAAATTAATAAAAGTACCCTTCCTTAGTTATTAATAGAGCAGCAAAGCAATGCTATAAAAGAAATCATACAAAAAATTTGATTTCCCACAGGATTTGTTGCAAACATAAACAATATAATAACAAAGAAAGGTGAATTTGGGTCAAGGATGAAAACGCATGATTGGCATACCTTCATTAAGGTAATTATTCTGGTATATTATATACACTTGTATAATACATGTACTTTTCAGTGTATTGTGTTTACTACTTTTGGAAAAATAATGAAAAGATCATTTTATAATTGTTGCAGTACGTTCTACCTCTATCTCTCCCAGACAACTTTGACAACAATGTGAAGCAAGTTATATATGATCTTGGAAAATACATGAGGTAAGTAGCGAGATTTGTTCAATTCGCTATATACATCTTATAATTGTCATTTGTTTTACTTGTTATGTAATATCTTGTATATTTTTGTTAAATGTGTTAATATGTTGTGTGAATCTTGTAGATAGCTATCATCTAGAAATCCATAAAGTATAGGTGTGGAGAGAAAAATTCGTAATGCGTCTATTGTGAAATGCAAAAGTGTCTACCTTCAACATTTTTCAATGCACAAGAACACTACCTCATACACCAAGTTGAGGATATTGAATTGTGTGGACCTGTACACACAAGGTCAATGTGGATGGTTAAGAGGCACTTGAAATTTTTGAAGGCTTTGGTTAGACAAAGAGCACATCCCGAGGGTTCTATGGTGGAGGGATATATGGTATACCAGACCATGGTGTACATTAGTGAATATCTTCCAAAAGTTGCAGCAAAGATCCATTTAGATCGCACTTGGGATCCCAACTCTATTAACAAATTCAAAGGGGATTATTTGTTGGGGAAAGGTAGATTGAAGAAAGTGAGAGGTAATTATAAGATAGTCATGGAGATTAATTGGAATGCATTTTACATATGGTTTTTATGTATATTGTACTTATTTAATTTTTAATCTTCAATATACATTAATTATAAATTAAGGTCGTATACTGTGGTATTTAACTAATTATATGTTGTTTGTGAATTTCAATTTATTTTGGTATAGTTGGTCGAGAGTGGGATGCACTACATTTATACGTCACTAACAATCTTGATTGGATGACAGTATGGATTGAATGATGCCAACAATCTAGTCGCACATTAACATGGGAAGGTGTGGCCTCATTGGTTAAAGAAGCTCATCGTAATGGAGACTCCAATGTTACACAAAGGGAAATTGATTTAGCATATGGTTTAAGAGATAAACAGGTACGTATAAATATATTAATCACCCATATTATTTAATTATTTTCAAGTATATATTGATGTATATATATCTTGAGATTGTTTTCTTTGCATACATTCAGCCAAGAATAAATATGTTTATCAACTGAGGATATTGCAATAATTTTTACATGTTTGACATATTGTAGGTGAAACACTACAAGGCTATGTGGTGCAATGGCTATAAATTTCAAATCAAAATG
Source organism: Sequoia sempervirens (assembly GCA_007258455.2). Taxonomy (NCBI): domain Eukaryota; kingdom Viridiplantae; phylum Streptophyta; class Pinopsida; order Cupressales; family Cupressaceae; genus Sequoia; species Sequoia sempervirens. The sequence goes on from VDFB02081393.1 coordinate 8,615, forward strand.
TTGGATGACATGAAGAAAACTAGTGATTATGGTATAACTTCTGATCTTCGGTGACCTTCAATGTTTCATCTAGAAGGCGACATACATCGGAAGTCTCAAAATTGATACTATAGGATTTTGGATACTTGAAGTGTAACTTTAAAGTCCTTGAGGGTTAATTTTATTTTTAGTCCTATAGTGCAGACTCGATTGAATATGAAAATGATCCTAAAATTATTATTGAACATGATAATGGATTTACCATGGTTGTCTAAGGTTGATTAAGTGACTAGAAATAGACACATGTTCTTCCAAGCCAATGTAGGCAAATGTTACTCAGAGGTTCCAGGTAAATTGGGTTGTTCATTTGTTGTTAGACATGATCCAAGAGGAAGGCTGGTAAAGTATAATGTGGTGGAAGAAGAAGATACCAAACAACTAGAAGATGATGTAGATGATGATTAGGATCAACGGTTAGTTGATGATGTCCTTGATGAAGATGTCGAAGAGGAGGAACTAGATGATGATGATGTAGGAGTTAATGTTCATGAAGATGACATCCGTGTGGATGATGACATTATCGAAACTAATATCGATGATGATGATATGACCAATCATACAATGTAAATTTGGATCGGGATCTGATGAAGACAAAGGATTGGATGAAGAAAATCAATAGAAATTGAAATATATAATTAATTCATGATGTTTTTAATTTTTATGCCATTGCATAATTAATTTAATGATGTACTTTTTAATGTTTGAAAGGTCAAAAAATTAAAACATTTCAATAGTGATGTTAACAACCTTGAAATTAGTGTGTTTTATGTTTCATGTGATCATAAAAGATTGAAAAGTCAATTGTAGAGGTGGTTGTTCAGTGGTTGACATGTCTGTTGGTTCTTTTTACAATGTAACTAGGTTTGTCTTCTAATATACCTATGGAATTGCCAATTCCAATCGAGGGCAGCTTGAAGGACCTAGACCAGCTGATAAGGACTTTAAAAACCTCATACACTTCAGGCTCTGCAAGACCTAGGAGGGTGATCCCTTAATGTGTTTACAACCTCTGCACCATTATTATAAACAACATTAACAATAGCAGATGATCTCCTTCAACACAATAAGATAATATCAACTAGAATTGGTTGTTTATAGACAATATCAACTATCTAGAGCATGAGATAACTAAACACAATCCATTGTATAAGATAGTCAATGATTTACAATTTGTAGCAAGCTCTAGGAAAAGACAAAAAAATACTGAACTACACGAATAATTACAACTTAGATCAGTGCCATATATCCATTGCATGAGTCAAATTCATAAGCATCTAGAGGTTTATAATAGATTTAATACATCACATATAAGATCCCTGACAATATTGCATTACAATTTCATCAATGTGCATTCTAACCTAGGACTACTTATCAAATCCTTATATAGCACACATCTACCTATAATCCCATTCAAGCATTTTGATTAATTCCTTGAATTAAAGCTAAAATAGAATCATACACACCACAATAGTGAGATGGATAAAACAACCCTTAGTTATTTCATTGAAAGTTTAGATATGCATGTACAATGGAGAGACATGAGCTCGAATTTTTATTTCAACTCAAATGCTAGTACTGTTATACAACATTAAATCTCTATGAGCTCAAAACCTGTTAAATAATGACTCAAAACCTAAATTGCATTTCTTTAAAACCATTAGACTTTACAATTCGCTCTGCAACTTCACCTAGACTCAACAAAAATTATCTAACTTGCTAACCCATACTTCTAGCCTTGAAATCCTTCTTATAGAAAATGAAGGAGCAAACAAGCACCGGACCAGAAAGTACACCTATCACTAGTCAATTGGAGCACCTGGTGATATTCCAAAATTTGTTACAACAACCACCACCTTGAAAAATATTCTTGTTCAAAAATTGTTACAACAATAATCATCTTGGAGCATATTCTTGTTCATCATGTCGGTGGAGGAAGGTTGATGCAATAACAAAAAACCACGCACAACCCATGCCAAGAAAGTCATCCACACAAAAATGGAAACGTTGTAACCACAACATCTGATTTGCCACCTGTCGATAGCCCACTCTTTTTACTCATCATCATTCAAATACTTAGCCACCCACCTCTGGTATTCTTCATCAGTTGGCCAGTCAAAATTAATCACCTTTTACCTTTGTACTATAAGGAAAATACTTTACCACTACTTGATTAGCATCTCTTTCAAAAGATTCCAAAAATGAGCCAGTACCAATAATCTTATCCATACAATTTACTAACAAATCATCATCTGAGTCATCAAAAATTATTTTAATTTTATTATTGATGACTTCAGTTGCTTCATCATGCCATTGTTGGAGTGTTCTAATTCCCCCCTGCTCATCAGTTATATCAGGTAACAGTTTGTTACCCCAATCATTGAAGTTCTTTACCAATTCCCTAATCTTCCTACTTAGATCATCTAGTAAGGTCTGAAAACCTTGCAATGATTTAACTAATATATAAGTAGGCTTCAATGATTGGGGCATGTTATTTACATCAAACCTTGAGGCTTTATTCATAACATCTAGATTATTTTCCCTAGGGACCCAATTTTGAATTATTGGAATCACTATCCCCTGATCCCTATCAATATTATTTATTGCTTCAAATAGCAAAGAATACAAAGAATGTATAGAGGTAGTTTATTATCCACCTTTTCATTAAATGCTCCAAACAGGTAACATTTCTTTTTTTTAAAGAAAACCTCCTCTTACCCATAGTGATGTTTGTAATTGATTCATTTTCTGCGAGGCTGCCTGTTTGTTCGATCAACAGAGCACTCTGTTTGTTCATCAACTTGTTCTAGAGGAGGGGTAAGAGCAATATTTTGAATGGGAGACCCTGGTGTAGAAACATTTGGAGAAGCAGGAGGCATTGACCCTGCTGTGGGAGGTGATGTGCTGGTTCCTGGAGCATTGGATGTTTCCCTAGTATGTCTATAATTGAACCTTTCTACTTCAATTTGTAGCTCAACATTCCTCTGTTGCATTTTACTATATTCTTCAATTAAAATGCTATATACTTCTCCATTGGGCTCTTTTCTTTCAACCTCATACTTCGGTAGTCTTTTGGGCTAACTTGGCCCGCATTCATAGTTAAACTAGTGAAGCGATTATTTCTGAAGCCCTCTTTATTATTAATCCTCCATTGAAATTTGGATTAATATCAGCAATGTCTTGCTTTCTTCCTTGTGGAGCCAATGCCCAAATTGCCAAGCTCTCATATTCTTCACTGAAGGCAGAGTTTTGTAATGTTGCCTTAACTTCTTCTTTATAATCCTGAAAAGGATTCTTGGAATTCATAATGGCATTGAAAGCCATTGCATCTGTGATATCCCATTTAGGAAAAATCAAAACACTAGCCTGATTCACTAGTTGTCTTCCTTCTTCAGGAGTGATGTTTTTGAACTCTTC
>VDFB02081394.1:0-20728 GCA_007258455.2 Sequoia sempervirens
TAATACAAGCTATCACTTAATTCAATACGTTGAACTAGATAGGTATGGAAGCGGTCTCTAGTAAGCCAGACTGCTCAATATTTTGAATGATTGAACTTCTGATCTTAGGATCTAGCATTGCTTCTGGCAATACTTTGTGAAGGTCTTCTCAACCAACCCGAAAGTCATGGGTAAGGACGGTTTTGGTCCCTTTCGATTCGAAATGAGTGAACTGCATTCCAAAAATTAGCCCGTTGACTGCGGAACTTGACTATATTCGACAAGATTTCTGGAAGCTAAAAATAGCCTGCGAGAGTTAAAAATAGCCTTTCGAAGAATTATTTTCAGCGAAAAATCCGAGATATGGGTTTTGTCCAGAAAAGGATTCTAAGACAACCCAGAACGTCAGTTTTGCGAAAATTCAACTTCTACTTGATCATACAAAGACTTTTCACTTGAGAAAATTAGTAACTCAAGAACGAACGTTCTAAAGTTAAAAATTCGTGAAAAATCAAACGCACAAATTTAACTCGAGGAAATTATATGAGAATGATCCAGATACTGAGACTTGTAGAATTCGCCAATTTCAGGAACATGCAAATTGTATTTTGTGAGAAATCTGAGATTGAAGGATGAAAAAGACATTTTTATGATGTCCTTTTTCTGTGAAAGTCGCCCAAGATTTCTTCAAATTTCTAACAATTGTGAACTTTATCCTGCAAAAAGATATGTTAAGTAAAATCGCCCCTGGAAATTGATGTAGATTTTGCCTTTGAACTGGAAGAATTCGCCTTTGTTTGAAAATCACGAATTTTCCTCTTGAAATTTGCGCCTTGAAGAAATTCGAATTTCCTTTGAATTTGTCTTGAGAAAATACGAATTTATCTGGTGTTTGAGAATTCGCCTTTTGATTTTGAGGAATTTGCGAATTTATATTGAAAACACCTTGAATCTTGAAATACGCCTTTGATCTCTGAAGAACTTGCGAATTTTGTTACTATGAATTGCTTTGAAGATGCGCGCCCCTATCTCCTCTTGAAGAAATACGAATTGCTTTGAATTTGCTTTGAAAATTAACAAAATTTGATTTCCCTTTGAAAAATACGAATTCCTCTTAAGATTGAATTCGCTCTTAATGAAATCGAATTTCCTTTGAAAGCTCTGTGAATAATAATGAAAAAGCCATACTTTAAATAAGAAGAAATTCGCACCAATTGGTAACTGCAAGAATTGAAAACCCTGACAAAAATAGAAGATCTCTGATTGGTCCCTTTTAGTTACACTGCCACTGACTGGAAGTTCGAATTTGAATAAATATAATAAAATATTTATTATCATGCAAAATAGCAAAAGGCGCCAAAAATAGAAAATCGCCATCTTATGCTAAAATTGCAAATATCCTGAACTTCAGTTGACAATTTTGTTGAAGTCTTAGGATTCACCGTCGGGCTTCACCGATTCCGAAAAGTCATCTCTTGAGCTCATAGGCGTCTATTTGCTCAAGATACTTCACTTTTTATTAACTCCCTATTTTATAGCTGACTGCATAGTAACGACTGGCCATCTTCGACACTGATTTCTGAATGACTGAGAGATGCTGAGACTGATCTAGAAAATTCATCGGAAAGCCGACTGAACAAGGAAGAAATGTCTGCTGGGAGACACAACTACAAAATCCATTGTTTAAAACCTTGAAAAATTAGGCACCTCTGATTAAATTCATTTACGGGTTCCAGACTTAGCCATTTTCCTAAACTGCCATCTGACACTTCAAACGGCTGCTGACGGCGAATGGTGAACCCTGCTGACAGGAAACGAAGCTCATTGCATGCCTGGAGACATTCTGCATCCAACGACTATACACATGACCTCTGAAAGCTGAGTTAAGGGCCTCAAAAGTAAAAGCGCCCCTGGCTCTTAGTTGCACTGAGGTCATTTCGACGAAAATTGAACTTTCACCCAAGTACCCTACTTTGATCTTTGATATCTGGAGCTGGGATGACCCGATTCAGGCACTATCTATTTTAACGGACAGCCAGAAGGGCCCACAAGAGAAGTCTCTGGAGGTGATGAAGCAAGAAAACTGCTTCTAAGACCTCAAAAACTCCAGTGCATATTTTATTTAAAATTACCGCTCCAGACTTGGCCATTTTCCGGATATCCTCACTCTTCAGCATTTCGCCAAAGACCTCGCACGTACGAGCGACTGCCAAATCCCGAAGGCTGACGGCTAGGCTCATTGGATAGACAAAATGATTACGCTCAAAAGCCGTGAAGACTTCGAACGCAAACGAACTCATCTGATAGGCCTAAAGGCTAGGCGCCTCTAGACTGTAGAAATATACTGCAAATCGTTTGGTTGGTCCGCCTGTGAAAATTTGGTTGAACTTCCGCCACGATCACCTGGAACGTCGGATCGACAAGCAGGATGATGCATCGCGGAGCTAGGCTAGAGTAGTACTGATGTTAGGAAGACTTCGTCTGCAAATTTTGGCATCTGAAGGGTCCTTTAAACCAGTGCCCCTGGGCTATACTTGCATTGGGAATCAACGGAGAAGCTCAGAAACGTGAAAACTCCATTATAAGCTGATCTTCAGACGACTGCTGCCGGAGTTCTCAAACTCGGATGACTGTGTTTGATATCTCACCGGATAAGCAGACTAGTCGTGAACAGATTGACTGTATCAGCTATTAGAAATGCCAAGATTTACCCCCTCCTCAAGATGGGCGCCCTCAGGCTAGAGGTGCGCTTTTGCCTGAAAAAGACAAAATTCTCATATCTGGAACTTTGGGGATTTCAACTTTTGTCGCTGTTTGCCGGAGTTGCAGGTCTCGGAAAGCTTCACTGGATAGCTTATCGGATAGCCAGACCAATTTTGAAGAGATTGACTGGATGCTTGAACACTTTCAACAAGATCTTAACCTTCAAAAAGTTGGGCGCCCCTGGGCTATAGTTGCGCTTTTATGCTTTTTCCTGAGAAATCTTCATAATTTAACCACTAAAAACATCATTTCGATCACTAAAATCTTCATGTGCAACTTGAAATGTCGTCGTGAGATGTTCCTCCATCGTGAAAAGCTCCATTCTGAGTCTCCGCTTCAGGTTCTGATCAATATAACTGACTTTGACTGACAAACTATTGACAAAAACTCCATGCTTGATATTGCCCAAAACTATATTTTACATCATTTTAGCAAAATTTAGACTCTTTTATGCAAAATGCCTTGATGAAGCAAAAAATTTGGTTTGGGTACAACATGGCTAACATTATTAAAGAGAAAAACAAATCCTGTGTCAAAGAGATATAAAACTACAGCACAACACAGATGCAAGTAATAATTTATTTCCTCATCTATTGTCACTTTCCCTTATCTAACCATACTTGAGGATTTCTTTGCACCAAGCAATATCCTACAGACATGCTTAAAGACAACGATGCTGGAAATAAAGAAAATGTTTGAAATATGCTTAGCAACTAGCATTATTAAAGAGAAAAATTAATTCTGTTTCAAACAGATCTAAAACTTCAGCATGATACAGATGCAAGTGATGATTTATTTTCTCATACTGTCACTTTCCCTTATGTAACCATACTTGAGGCTTGCTTTATACCAAACAGTTTTATACTTTTCTAGCAGCAATGTTGCTACAATACCACTAATAACTATAGAGTTTCTTTTATGTGCAGTTGTTCAATTTAGCATGAAAAATTTATTATCTTCAACTCTTCATTTAAGAGGGGTACACGACAAGACTCCATGACTTAGCCTTCCATAATTGCCTTCTTATATGTATTAATGGTTTATGCAGATTACATATCCTCCCACAATGCCATGACTATTATTTTATAATCATGAATCATAACCTTTGATAAGCTTTACTTCCCAAGTGAACTAAATTTATGGTAGTACAGCAAAAGCAGTTAATTTTTCGAAATTTAGGTCCAAGTTTATATATGACATTTTGAGGTAACAAAATAAAATTAAGTTGCTGATATTTTACCAAATGCCACTGTATGTTACCTTGGCATAATGAATAACTTAAGGTATCTCAAATGAAAGATGTTAGGTGTTAAAGAGCTGTATATCACATGGAAGATACTAACAACTCTCTTACGGACTGATATTTTATTGTAAAAAAGAGTGGATTGTTGCCTAGTATAACTCACATGGACAACCATTTGGAAATATGGTATGGTGATGCAAGGTATAACTTTTATCTGCAGAATTCTCCTGCTACAACAACGAAATTGCAAGCACCAATATTACCCCTTTTAGAACTACATATGCTTATGTCAAAAAATAACCTCAATTTTAGGCTTCAGAGATGAATTTTGCGCAGCATTAGTAGAACAATATCCTTCTTCCCCATACCGATTTTATTCTACCCAAGCATGTCATACCCTTTCCAAACCGACTCACATTCTGATTTTTGTTATGATGGAACATGGTATTAGTTACTGTTGTTATCATGGATTATGTTGGCTTATTTATTACAGATCAGATTTCTGTTATATTAAGCATAGATTACATACCCCGCAATTAATCGACGGGTAGCCGAGTGCTCACCCATTTTTTGCCTGGGTTAGTACTTTCTGTTTTTACTCACCACCACAGATTTTTGACGTGGACATGTTAATAACAGAGAAAATCAGTAGGAATGTGAGAAGTCAAACATCATCAGTACCGCAGATTGTTGATGTAGAAATGTTAATAACAGAGAGCTTGGCACTCGTAAGCTGTCCAAACTCCAAACAATTCATGTGCAGGTCCCGGTGGCGGAAGAGGAGTTGGAGCTTTTAATAACATTTCATTCGTTGAGCCAGATATCTCTATTTTGCAGGCCTATTATTTTGGTATAGATGGAGTGTTTACCAGAGACTTTCCTGATAATCCTCCAGTAGTATATAATTACACAGGAACAGTGCCAATGAGTCATTGGGAACCTGAATTAGGAGCAAAAGTAAAAGTTCTGAAATTCAGTAGCAATGTGCAAATAATATTCCAGAATACCGGAATTCTTACAATACAGGATCACCATATACACCTTTATGGCCATGATTTTTATGTTGTTGGCCAAGGTTTTGGAAACTATGACTCTCGAACAGATTCTGCAATATTTAATTTATTTTGTAATTGAATTTTGCATAAAAAAGAGTGTTTTTATAAGAAATTTTACTACTTTTTAAGTTGCCAAGTTTTTGCCGAGTCAAAAATTTTGGGCTTGCAAAGTACTCTCCGAGTCCAAGTATGCAAACTATGATATTAAGATTAATTTCTGTATATTGATATTATGTTGAATGACAGATGTTGCTGATTCAATTTGTGGTTGCAGACACAAGTGGATGTGGACAAAGGCCAGGTAATGCTTAAGGATATTGACACCATCCTGGTCCAAAACTGGGTGATGACAGTCACTGCCTTCCCTTTTGCCACATGTACTTTCGTAGTTGTTTGATGTTGTTGGTATGATCGTGAACAATGTTGATGTCTTGGTAAGGGTTTTCACTATGGTTTGTTGTTTTGATCTTTTAGATATTAACTAAGGGTTGCAAGATGAGTTCTTGTGACTTGTTTATTGGTTTTGGTAATGTTAGTATTTTCTAATGTTCTTACTTACTGCCAGGATGTGTGGTCATTATTCAGTGGTGTCTTTGTCTGGTGGCAGGTTTTGGTTGTTATTTATTTTGTTAGGGAAGTACTAAACCTATGCATGGTCCCCTATATTATCATGATAAGTTACTGAGGGCCTACGCTCATTCCTAGGAAGGATCTTGTTCCTAAGGGCTTCCTAGACCTTGACAAGTCAAATGAAAAATTTAAATTTCTACTAAGGTTTATAGGGCTTTGTGTTGAAATGTAAAGTGGAGGATTCAGATTAGAATTTTACAGTTCAAAGTTAAAATAAAATTTTCTCTAATAATAAGAGCCCTGCAGGCCATGCTTAGAGAGGACAGATTTTAAAGCTCATTTAATAAAAAAATATCTGTGGAGAAAAGGCTAAATAATGGAAAATATAAGAGAAGCTAAAGAGGGCAGTTCGTGTGGAAAACCACACCTACTTCAATCTTAATTTAAATTAAGTTTAAGTAAGCTTCGTTCAGGCAAGCATATCATTTAAGGTAGATCTTAATGTTTCACTTGGTTTTGTTTTCATCTTTTTCAGGCCACCATTACTGGTGAAGCCATATCAAAATTTTAGAAGAGGGAAAGAGAGGACTATGCAAGAGTTATTATTCAATATTACTTGTCACACTAGGAGTGCCTATAATGGCACAATGGCATTGGCAGATTGGAAAATATGTTGTGGTGGACCATATGTGGGTTTTGGGGGAGTATTTGGGGTTCAGTTTTTCTGTGGGTTTTTACAGTTCTTTGTGGTAGGAGTTCTGGATTTGCATTGTTTACTCTTGGAGATCTCTTGGAGGTTGTTGGAGGGATCTTCACACCAAGTTTGGGAAATCATTTTTGGAAATCTTAGGCAATCACATCCTCCAAAGGTCTTAAGCTAAAGTATCCTGAGTTTTAGAAGCTTGTGTGGTAAGCTGTTTCCTGTCAAACTTCTTTGCTATATGAATGTCATTTGAAATTAAATTTGTCAAGAACTATTCTTGGTTTAAAGTAAAATGTAAATATAAAGTAAAACCTTGATTATGTCATTATTGTGAAATTACCATAGAAAAATTTTGTGTTGTCTTAAAGTGTTTGAAGGCTGAACAATGACTGTCGTATACAGGGAAATAAACCTAGATAGATTTTCATTGTTATGTGATCTGCTTGGCACATTATAACTTATCGTTTTGATTTTTTTGAATACCCAGCTTGTATAAAGTTGTTTTTACGGAGGGAAAAAATTTAGTATTGTACTGTAGTCACCTGTTGGATATTTGAATTCATCAGATGTGGGCTTGCAAGGTCAATAGGTTAGCAACATGACTCTTGGCCTAGGCATAATGGTGCACATGTTTATATTTCAGCTGTGATAGTTGCTTTGGTTGAATGTGTTGACATTAGTGTTACTAGACTTAGGGAGCCCCGAGGCGAGTGACCCTAACTGAGGCGTGGGGACTCGAGACTTGGGTACCCGGCAAGTCCTACAGGGTAGACTTGGACACAATTGGGGAAAAAAACGTTGAAAAAAGATAATAAAATAAAACATTAAGTGTAAATCCGACATTTTAGTTACCTTTTAAAAAAAAAACTTATAACCTTTCAATGCTTGTTTGGTTTATGACATGCCCATCTAGGATTTGCAAAAAATATGAAAATGGTGTGTGCCATGAAGGTTTTTGTGGTTTTGAAGGTATTCATTTGGATTCCATGAGGGGCACTATGTAATGTCCCCTTTTTTGGCCTCAGTGAGCAGAAAGGAGATAATTTAATTAATTAAATAAAGTGTCTTAAATTGATATGTTTAGGCAACTTGCTTTTAATTAAAGGGACTTTAGCTGAGGACCAAAAATAAAGCAATATAAAATCACTTTTGTGGAGGGAAAAGAATTATGAATTATTAGGTAAAAGTAACTTTTAAATATATTTTTTTGGATGACTTTATTTTAATTAATTTGGAAAGGTGATTTAAGTGATTTAAAAAGAACAAATATTATAAAGTCACTTATAAAAGTGTTTTATTGATTTATTTTAATATACGAATTAAAAAATACCTTCGGGAAAATTATAAAAGGTCAATTGGAAGCTCATTTGCATATGCTTGATTCTTTTTTTTTTTGTGAAAACCTGAAGCATTCAATGAGAGCAAACCTTAGGATGAAAACTCTAAAGGAATTGGTTTTTGTGGTGAGACATCTACCCTAGCTGATTTGTAGGTGGAATCACACAGGTTTCATGCAGGTGCCGAACAATTGAAGATTAAATAATTTATCGGAGGTTTGCAAGCAAATGATAAATTATTTTTCTCAAATTTTCTAAAGGTGAAAAGAAGGAATTATAAGTGTTGTGTGTGCCAATCAAGAAGTGAAGAATAGAAATTAATGTGGAGTGAGTTGTGTGTGTTAGTGAAATAATTCTAAATATCATATATTTTATTTTGAGCTGGTGAATACCAGCCGTACCAATTTATGCCCCAAAGGAGTTTGTACTACTTCATACATCCAAAGGAAGGGAGTGATTGCTATTTTCACAGAGTTTATAGCCTTGTTTACTCCCAATGCAGCCTCTATGAATTTACTTTAGCTGGCCTCTGTCTAACAAAAAGGATCGCAGCACCCATATATGCTGCCATACTTCCTCCAAGGGGAGTCGTACAAGATATTGGGTCCGTTGAAGAGTGATGTGGCATCTAGATGGAGTTCAAATCAAGCTCAAATCTATCCCAGCTTGGTAAAAAGGGAATCACAGCTGTCTAAGGGTGCTGTTCAAGTTTAAGAAGCCAATCATACTATTATTTTGGTTGCACATTATCATTTGGGAGGTGTCGTGCAGCCATAAGGAGGGCAAAGAAAAATCTTTTGAGTAAATTGCTGACTATTCCACACTCCAGGCCAGCAGTTTGGCTTAATAATGTTGAGTCTTGTTGAAAATGCTCCTGCTGTACGTAATTCTCTGAATTTATTATCTTGTAACAGCAATACATAAAGTTATAAAATAATTTTGTATGAAATAAATTGTTATGATTACAAAGATTGGGAAATTAATGTTATGGTGATTATTTAGTATATTTGAATATTTCCTCAATACAAGTTGAAAACAAACCTAGAACAACTGGTATGCAAACTGTTTCACAAAATGTCTGCAATTCATAACTTGTAAAAACTGCAATATCTTGGGTTACAAATTTGGAACAGTATATTACACACTAACCCTCAACCCATTGGGAGATTTTCCCCCAAACCCCCATCAAACTATATGTCTAACAAAGTAATAGACCAAAGATGAATCATGATGACAAAATCTACAAAATACATATCCCCTGTTACAAATCTCTACATCTTCACAATCAAAGCCACAATCAAGAACTATCTTGTTTCATACATTGAACAACTTGTTTAGTATACAAGGACTACCATAAACGAAATTGGCATGCTATAGTCATTATACTGTTGAATATGAGTTTAAGTCATACTTGGTAGGAAATCCCATTTTCATAATGCAAAAAAAATATCAATCATGCCCTACATAAACAACTCATAGAACAATCCCATCTATTAGTATCCTAGCTAAGGCCAAATTAGAACATAACCAGTTATCTTTTTACTTTAATTGTTCCTCCTTGTTAATGAATTTGACAACAAAACAATCAATCTTGAAGGCTTCAAGAGAACTTTAATAATAAATCCCACTTGAATATATACACCAATCAGCCATGTCTTTATTAATTCATGCTCATATGTATATATAAAGAAAATCATAATTCCTATTCAATTACGCATGCTCACAAAGGAGATAGAGCATGAGGAGACACCTTGGATGTTGGTGTCAGTCAGACACAGGCAGATATCATGGCTGTATTATCATCCAGGACATATCTTAGATGCCAGTACATGACTTGTCATGATGCAGACTCCTCTGAGCCATAGACTTATATTTTTAGTTTTTATATTTGTTTTGATGCCATGGATTAAAGAATAGAATAAGAGCAAGTTTGAAGCATGGTCATCAAGTCACAATCTCCAATTGGTTCTCATGGAAGTGTAGAGAAGTAGGGTTGTGGTCATGAGCACTTTGGGGGTGGTTGGGCAAAGACTATTCACAGAGCTTCTGCTACATGGAATGACAAAGTTGAGGTTTTTGAGTTGGCTGCTGCAATTGGAGCTGCTGGACCATCTACTCCACAGTAACTTCATGGGTGGCAGGATCCAACCCCTCTTGTTTGTAGGCCACTTCTTAAATTTAGTTAAGCCAGTGATCTGTTTTGTAATCCCTTAATTGTAATAACTAATTTTGTAGTTGGTAGAATCCGAAGTGATACCCCTCTTTTGTATATCAAAAAATATTATTAGGTATATAATAGCTTTCCTAGATTAATTTTCATTTTTAATACTATATTAGTTTGGTATGCACTTTGCTTTATCTCGTGATATTATTTTTTAATTTATATGATATCTTTTACCGGATCCCTGTGCCTATGAAATTGCTAAAAATGTTGATCCCAAAGATTCGCTTGTGGTCTTCAACCATGGTTTACTTGTCATCAATAAAGATATGAAATATGGAGAGAAATGAAATGTCATAATTATCAAGGTCAACTTATTATCAAAGAATATTTAAAAGGATTGAAATCTACTTCCAAAGATAAAAGAATTGAATACTCAATACAAGTCTAAAAAAAATGCAATCAATATGAATTCTGTATGCTTTCTAGACACATAAATTTTACCAAAAAAGATTAGGGATGGTGGCTACTAAGGTACTGTCCATTTTTAACATCCAAGGCCTGAGTAAAATGAAAAAATGTATGCTCCTAATGTGATATGTCAGTGAGAAGAGAATGAATGTCTAACCGTCATGAAGATCAGTCCTTCAATTAAACTAGTTCTCTATCTCCAAACAAGGGTTGCAGATACTTGGTAACAAATTTAGAGATAAGAGCAGTTAAGTGAAATATAGAAGGCAGCATTGTTTACTCCATTGACATGTCACTTGTATTTTCTGATTCCATAATTAGATGAATAATGATGTGCATGAAAGAAAACATTTAGCCCAAATTTTCAAATATTGCATTGTAGATCAATTCCTAGTTTGTTTGGGTGTGCAAGCATTAACTGTGTAAGTAAAACATTTCCTCCAAAAAAAGTCATAAGCTAATGTAATATAATCATTATTTATTTTAATGGAACTTGCATCAAACACAAAGCATATGATTGAAAACTACAACAAACCTGTTGAAGGTTCATCTAGAAAAACTAGAGGTGGGTCTCCAATCATTGCTATGGCCACTGATAATTTGCGTTTGTTACCACCACTGAGAGAGCAAGAAGGTTTGTTCACTTGTGGCCACAAATCAAATTCTGTCAGCTTGTCTTCAACAACCTGGTAAAATGTATGATGTGATCATGAGAAAAACAAGAGTTGGATATGCATGGAATATTATAGCATACACTCCAGGCATGATTTCATACTTGATTGAACCTGGATTTTGGAACTCTCTTTATCCTAGCATAGAGCTCCAGGTGTTCTCTAACAGTAAGCAACTCAAGAAGGGCATCAAACTGGGGGCAATATCCTACCTGTAAATCCATTAAATCAAAACAAATATAACCTTTATGACTAATTACCATATGAATTTAATAAGAATAATCTAAGAAGCTCTCAAGTATTAGGATCTGCCTATACATGTTGATGTGAAGCCTTCGGATTTGAAAGAATATCCTTGCCAAAAATGTATGCAGTTCCTTCTGTTGGATATCCCTCACCTGTCACACAGGATTGAATATTTATTAGCAAAACATCTAAGGAACATGAAGGCATTTTCCACAATTGATCATGTTGTACACTCTATTATACTAGGTATTTGTAAAACACGATGATATTAAAAAAAGCTTTTGGACAAAAGTAAGCTTCTAGATAAAGGGAAATTTCTAGGAGAAGACATATATACAATAAGCTTCTACGAAAAATATTTAAAGGTAGATACATAGACATATGAAAAAATGTCATGTCCCCATTTTTGGCGAGCATCAGTGATCGTGAGTTTGGCCTATCATGAGACCCTCGTAGGCTGACAGAGTGGTTAGAGGGTCGTTTCGGAGCTTGGCTCAGCTTCAGATTGGCAGTTTTGATCGATTGGCTTTCGTTCGGGCTCATTCGGAGACTTTTTGCAGAATTGCTATTTTTAGCAGTTCCTGGCAGGCAGTGTGGGACCACTGCTATTTTTAGCAGTATGGTTTTTGCGGCATCCGGAATCACTTCTGAATTCGTCAGCATCAGACGGATCGGTAATCGGATGAGTAACGGGCGAGATATTAATATTTAATTATATTAATTAAATATTAATTAATTAATGATTATATTATAAAGTTATAATTTTTAATTATAACTTAAGTTATCTGCCTTGAGGGGTGCGCCCATCATCAGGAAGGGGCCAGTTGGACATTTAAATTAATATTAAAATATTTGACAGGAAACTATTGAAAATAATAAAAGAATTAAAAAGTCAATATTTTAATAATTCCCTATTGTTAAGGAATTCGCCCTTTTGTGAGAATAAAGGGTTTTGCATTGAAAAGAGAGCCATTATTACAGTTGTTGAATCAGGAATTGATCAAGTCTTTGCCAGAGCACAGAGACCTTAGGGTTTCGTCTCGAAATCGTCGGAGAACGAGCCATCTCCTTCGAAGCAGTTCAGAGGATGTGAAATAACATCTGATTTATTGCCAGTTGAGAAATTTCTTCATTTTGGAGGAATTACAGAGCATCACAGTCGATATATACATCAGGGTTTCAGTAGAACATCATTACAGAGGAGTCTATACTTGAGGCGTCCATTTTATTGACATTCTGGAGAACCTTTGAAGAAGCCGTACAAAGTATTAAATGCATGCAGCAGGCCGTACTTCTGTACCTGGGCCGTACCTTCATCAAAGTTGCATTTTCACAGACTTATTCATCTTCAGAGATCTTGTCAGTGTTTTAACCAGGAGATAATATATGCAACTAGGCGCATATTCTATGTTTGCAGGAGACTTGGTAGAGAGGCCGTACAATTTAATTAATTGCTGAAGGCTGTTACCAGCCGTACAGTCTTATACCAGGGCCGTACTATCTTAAAAAAGGTGTATATATTCTTCTGAGTGGAGAGCTTGCATTAGGGATTGCCTGTCATCTTCTGTTTGGGCGCCTACATCTCTGGCATCATTAGGGATCAAGAGATTGGAGAGGAAGCAAGATCTTATGACAGCCGCACCAGATTTCTGTTTTTAACAGTTGCTGTTTACCAGGCCGTACTTGCTTGGAAAGAAGTGTCTCTACAATCATAAGTGAAACGCCTTCAATATTAGCCTTATACATTCATCACTGGAGGCGCCTACTTGTCCAGAGTCAACAGCAATCATTTGGCAGAGGGAGAAGGCATACTGGTTGCAGCCGTACCATCCATTTATAGCTGTATCAAACAAGGAAAAACCAGGTTTCAATATGTTATTGTCTTTTACCTTGCTTGTGTTTGGTATATCATTGTAATCATTGCAGAAGTAGAATATATTGTCTGGCTTCAGTATGTAAGACAGTTATTGCCATTTTCCAGAGTTATATATTTTATTTGAATTTATTTCTAATTACATGCAAAATCGCCATATTCATTTGTTGCATAAAAACGTCAAAAAACGATCAAAAACCCAAAAACGGTCGAAAAACATAAAAACTTCATTCAGATTCAGAGCAGAGGGAAACAGGGGTTTCTACAGTGGTATCAGAGCTAAATCCTGCCATCCTGAGGGTTTAGCCGTCTTCTGCAGCCAGAACAGTTAGGGTTTTACCAGGCATCATTCTTTCAGGCGAGCTTTGGTTGACAGGTAACAGGGTTCGATCTGGCAGCCGGAAATCATGGCTGACAGGTATTACAGGACTGATAGAACAGTTGATCTTAGAACAGAGACTCCCTACAATAACAGAGGTCAGAACCGTGCAGAGGTCTTGCATGCACTCAGAGAACTTAGTGCAGGTCAACGGCGGTCAAATGGTGTATTACAACAGGTGGCAGTTGCACTTCAGAGACTGGATACTCCGAGGAGATCGTCACCACCTCGTGACGATGACAGAAGTGTTACAGGTTCGCGGAGAGCTCCTAGGTCAGCGTCACGGACAGTGGATAGGCCTACGAGGCCCACCTTTACGAGACAGGAGCCCGTTGAGGATATACCAGGTGAAAGGTATGAGGGTTTGTTCGCCGGCACACTTAGGGCAGCGAACAACGAGTGGCAGTTAGAATCACCTGAGATTAGTGGGAAGATTACCATGGACAGGACACTGCAGAGCACAGAAGGAGAAGTGATGAGCATGTTTCGGGAGTATAGCAATCTACCTCAGAAGATTAAAGAAAAACTTTCTTTCGTGAGTTACGTGGATGTGCACCCGAGTCTTTGCCATAAGACGGAGTTCGCAAAACAGAAATATCTTACTATAGCTCGCGAATTGTTTACACCTGGGAAGGATAGAGAATCTACATCTGATGATTATACAATTCTTCATGAGAATGATTTGATATCTTCAGTCTCTTATGAAGTAGGCAGAAATTTGTGTGATGAATTTGATCGAAGTGCTTATTTGATCCATAAGCACACTAGCACAGCTTCGGGTAATGGCTTACCTACATCGTCTTTGCAGGAGGTGACTCAAGAAATTTCTGTCCTGAAGGTTACTTCTGATTTTTATAACAGCGATGATGAAACTTTGCGTGAGCATGATACGACAGCTGTTTCAGAGGTGCAAAGTAACCCTATTGAGTCGTCATGTGAAGAGACTGTCGAGTTGGGTACTAGTGATGCAGTTGGTATTGAGAATTTGTGTTATGACGAGTCTGATTTTTCGGATCAGACCTTTGAAAACCAGCTAGAGGATTCGTATGTTGACACGGAATCCCAGGATCATGTGTTGGATGAGCATGCAGTTTCTTGTGGAGTAGAAGCGTGCGAAGATATTGTCAGACCAGCAACTTCTACCGTACCAGTTGAACCATCCTTCGAGGTACAGAGCAGCAGTACCTTAGATGTTGAGGTGTGCATGGTTGAGAGCACACACGATGCTGCAGATCATGAGATGAGTGATGACGGATCAGCGTCATATCATAGTGCATGTGGTGAACCGGAAATCTTGTATGGGGGTCGTAAGTTTCAGAATCCTCATCATTTGGTTGGGCAACTACAAGTAGATGACACTATGATTACCACCGCCCTTGAGCATTTTGACGTTGCTCGTCGGATGTTGACTACCTACAGTTGGAGTCCTTCTTCGACAAATGAGCACAGTGATAGTGGTTTTTCCTTTGCAGTGATACATGCACTCCGAGAAGCAATTGGAACGATGAAGCAAAATTACCTCAGACTACTTGCAGACAGAGATTTCCTTCTCGAGTGGGATTGCATTTGTTATGATGCATGGCAGGGAAAGGAGGAGCGGATCGATGAGCTCACTCATGAGCTCGAGGTGACTGTGAATTCATTGCATAGCACCCAGTTGGCTCTTCGAGAGTCACAGTTACAGATTGAGAGGCTTACCGTGGCGTTGAGGTTAGCACAGTCTTCACCACCTTTGGATATCGTTCAGTCTTGCATGGCAGTGGTTGGTGAGGAGTATACACCCATGGTTCATAGCCGAGAGGGAGATGTTGAGGATGGGGTTACATCCCTTACGGTCACAGGAGCAGTTGATACAGGTAGTATGAGTGCACTCGATGAGAGTTGCAGTGAGCCTTGCGTTGCACCAGGTTCTTTTGAGATTAGTCCTGTGATAGGTGATGCAGGGCAGATTATTGTTAGTTCCTGTGACATGGTTGTTGATACACTGGAGAGTTGTGTGACAACCCTTGATATTTGTCCATCTTCACAGCAGATATTCAGAGTCTCATCCAGTTGGGAGATTGGTACTTGTGATGATTTGTTTCCCTCTCCTGGAAGCAAATCAATCTTTTCATTTGATACAGTTGACTATGATCGGCAGCTGGTTGAGCCGAGTCAGGAGTACAATTCAGTTTATTATTCCAGCGATTCAGAGATGGATGATTCCGATCAGGATGGAGTGATTGTGCAGTTTGTAAACAATCCATTGTTTGAATTTGATGGTGGGGTGATCTATGATAACCCACTCTTTGAGTTGGACACTGATCGTACTTTTGACATTAGTTCTGAGTTGGGTGATGATCGTAGTGTTTGGGATTGTTCCAGTGCATCGCAATTCCAAACCAAACTCACAGAGGAGTTCAATGAGGTGTACACGGTGAGGGGTGCTTACAGTTTTGTCTTTGATCCACCTGTACATGTTTCGATGCACCATACTTGTGCACAGGGTGATTCTCTCGGTACTGTCGAGGGGAGTGATCCCTTACGGTGTGCAGAGTTACCATCTTCACAAGGTGGGATTGGCGGATGCAGGTACTTGACTCAGCAGTTTGTGGGGTATTACTTGCAGGGGCCGCAGTCAGTTTTACATCATGCCGATATGTATTTGACTGGGCTTAATACTTCTATGTCGCAGACTTTTCATATGAGTACATGGTTTCAGGGCGACTATAGTGTTAGTTGGCATGATGGCTTGGACAGTTATCACATCCATGAGGGTTTAGCAGAGGACAGGGAGAGATTCGGACAGTAGATGCTTCTAGGAGATTTTATCTCTGCATGACGGATGGATGTGGATTCAGATTGTATTGGGATCCCGGTGGCGACAGCTTTGGCATCGAGTATGGGATGGGTCCCAATAGGTCACTTCACTATTCTCAGCATGGTGAAGTTGGAGGCCGTAGAGCGCAATGGCAGCCTGAGGAGGATCGTCACGACAGATTTTCACTCTGGGTTTGGGATCCAGGCATTGATTGCGCAGTTGAGTTTGATGATGCTACAGGAGATAGTTCGAGATGTGTGGGACATTACACAGTTTTCCTTTTGGGGCCTTCCGAGGATTGGAGTTTGTTGCAGTGGAGATTGCTTGGGGTCAAGCAATTTTAGGGAGGGCGGACTGTCATGTCCCCATTTTTGGCGAGCATCAGTGATCGTGAGATTGGCCTATCATGAGACCCTCGTAGGCTGACAGAGTGGTTAGAGGGTCGTTTCGAGCTTGGCTCAGCTTCAGATTGGCAGTTTTGATCGATTGGCTTTCGTTCGGGCTCATTAGGAGACTTTTGCGAATTGCTATTTTTAGCGATTCTCGGCGAGGCGATGTGGGACCACCGCTATTTTATGATATGGTTTTCAGGCATCGAATCGCCAATTCGTCGACATCAGACGGATCGGTATCGGATGAGTAGCGGCTGAGATATTAATATTTAATTATATTAATTAAATATTAATTAATTAATGATTATATTATAAAGTTATAATTTTTAATTATAACTTAAGTTATCTGCCTTGAGGGGTGCGCCCATCATCAGGAAGGGGCCAGTTGGACATTTAAATTAATATTAAAATATTTGACAGGAAACTATTGAAAATAATAAAAGAATTAAAAAGTCAATATTTTAATAATTCCCTATTATTAAGGAATTCGCCCTTTTGTGAGAATAAAGGGTTTTGCATTGAAAAGAGAGCCATTATTACAGTTGTTGAATCAGGAATTGATCAAGTCTTTGCCAGAGCACAGAGACCTTAGGGTTTCGTCTCGAAATCGTCGGAGAACGAGCCATCTCCTTCGAAGCAGTTCAGAGGATGTGAAATAACATCTGATTTATTGCCAGTTGAGAAATTTCTTCATTTTGGAGGAATTACAGAGCATCACAGTCGATATATACATCAGGGTTTCAGTAGAACATCATTACAGAGGAGTCTATACTTGAGGCGTCCATTTTATTGACAATTCTGGAGAACCTTTGAAGAAGCCGTACAAAGTATTAAATGCATGCAGCAGGCCGTACTTCTGTACCTGGGCCGTACCTTCATCAAAGTTGCATTTTCACAGACTTATTCATCTTCAGAGATCTTGTCAGTGTTTTAACCAGGAGATAATATATGCAACTAGGCGCATATTCTATGTTTGCAGGAGACTTGGTAGAGAGGCCATACAATTTAATTAATTGCTGAAGGCTGTTACCAGCCGTACAGTCTTATACCAGGGCCGTACTATCTTAAAAAAGGTGTATATATTCTTCTGAGTGGAGAGCTTGCATTAGGGATTGCCTGTCATCTTCTGTTTGGGCGCCTACATCTCTGGCATCATTAGGGATCAAGAGATTGGAGAGGAAGCAAGATCTTATGACAGCCGCACCAGATTTCTGTTTTTAACAGTTGCTGTTTACCAGGCCGTACTTGCTTGGAAAGAAGTGTCTCTACAATCATAAGTGAAACGCCTTCAATATTAGCCTTATACATTCATCACTGGAGGCGCCTACTTGTCCAGAGTCAACAGCAATCATTTGGCAGAGGGAGAAGGCATACTGGTTGCAGCCGTACCATCCATTTATAGCTGTATCAAACAAGGAAAAACCAGGTTTCAATATGTTATTGTCTTTTACCTTGCTTGTGTTTGGTATATCATTGTAATCATTGCAGAAGTAGAATATATTGTCTGGCTTCAGTATGTAAGACAGTTATTGCCATTTTCCAGAGTTATATATTTTATTTGAATTTATTTCTAATTACATGCAAAATCGCCATATTCATTTGTTGCATAAAAACGTCAAAAAACGATCAAAAACCCAAAAACGGTCGAAAAACATAAAAACTTCATTCAGATTCAGAGCAGAGGGAAACAGGGGTTTCTACAAAAAATAAGAATACAATATAGCCATATGACTAATGTAATCCATTTGACTATGTCTCATCATTTCATCCTGCTAAGATGAACTTGCACCCACTTACTGCTATAGATGTGGAAACTGTTACTCAAATAATGAAATGTGATATCGATTGGGTTGGCAAGGATCTTTTGTGGCCAACTAAGTACATGGTAGATAAGTGGTGTGGAGTGATGCATATTGGACATCAATAAGAATACAGGCTAACAGTACTCTTCAGATGAGATATAACATCATGTATGCATTGCAAATAAGGAAGATATAACCTCAAAGTATTTTCTCCAATCTGCTACAAAATAAATTGGTTTGAGCTTATGGTGATGCTCAGTTCTAGGGATTCAATTGTATTTACATGGGAGCTTTCCCTTCTAACTCAAAGAAAGGTTTTGCCTTAAAGCTTGTTCTATTTTATGTTATCCTGAAAGTGACAGATTGAAGTGCTAACGGTTTTTGGTGCTCACCATGAGGCATGGGAGAATTCAGCTCATCCATTTGTAGTAGCAAATGACCATCCATGGTGGAAATGCTCCTATACTTCAGCCTAACTTGAATTGGATTTAACAGATCCAGAAGATAGTTTGGACAGCTTGAGGAGGTTCCTTTTTTATCATAAGAAGAACCCTACACATTGGCGAGTTGTTGCTGCAATTTTGGATGAAGAAGAAAAACAAAGCAATCATAGTAGCAAGAAAACTGGCGTCTTTTCTTCCAAATAATCAAAATTGAAACTATAGAATTTTGGCAGTCAAAATTTATCTAAGGTCGCAGCATTAAGGGAATTCAATTTTTAGCAAGGAGACATTTCAAATAATAGCTAATCACCAGAAAAACAATAATAATAATCCTCCTCTACTTTGGAGAAACACAAATTGTATTTTGTCCTAGCAGCACATCATGAGATTCCACAAGGATCAAGAAAAGGATTTCCAAAGTTATTTGATGATGGCAGTGAACTTCCCAGTAAGTATATTTCTGTGTTAACAACATGTGGTATTTTGGGTGTTGCAAATGAGGATGTAGCAATCTGACTGTTTGTAGAGACTTTGGTGGGAGCATCTCCACATTAGCTACAGCATCTTGGTGTTAGTTCAATTACAAGCTGGGAATTGATGCCTGAGAAATTTCCGACATGGTTTATGCCAATATAAGAGTACATCGTACAATGATATAGAAATAAGATTCTAGACAAAAGGAAGCTAATAAGAGAAGAAAGAGAAAAGGAAGCTTCTTAAAAAAGGGAGGCTTCTAGAAGATGATAGATGTACACTGAGATTCTATAAGAAGGAAGCTTATAAAGGAAGGTGGATACCGGATACATAGAGATGTGAGCAAATAATAAAAATATAATATTAAAATACAAAATACTTCCATTTCACTATCTCTCATCATATTTCTCTCTGACTGGCATGTCCACCTAGGTGATATAAAATGTAGATTGTTACACCCCGATTGTATAGCTACTATTCATAGGATGTACATTGTAAATGTTGAATCTTTCTGTTGAATAAATTGAATTGTTCTTGTGATCAATTGGATGTATCCTAAATGATTGTCTCTTTATCTGATGCTTCTATTGATGTAAATCTTGAATGAAATTAGCATATTGAGTTATGAAATAATGTTGTTCTAACTTTCTACGATGCTTAATGTATATTACTTTGGTCTTGAGCAAATAACTTTCGTTACCATGTCATGATTTGCAGGGAACAGGTTCGTACCTTGAGACAGAGGAGAGATATCACTCGGGGAAGAACTTGGTCGGGTAAACAGTAATGGATACCAACTGGACATACACACACAAACCTTAGAACTGTGTAAGCTAAGTCATTGTTCTGGTTAAAGGTAAGTCATCCGTAGGCTTGTCTAGTATCATTAGGAGTCGTGTCTTCTTCTGAATGTGTAAACAAGTGAGGCTTGCCAGTATAACCTTATAAGTGATAAGTTCTGGTTAGAGGTGGATATGTGTATTTGTACATACGAATACGATATGTACCAGTACCCATAAGTACATTCATGTCGATACAAACGTATTAAGCAGATGGATATGCCATACGTATGTGTCGATATAAATGTATTTATGGATACTTATACATGTAGTATATATACAGATATATATACCAGTATACATACCCACAGCTAACGAGATGAATGAATTATATATAGTAACGATATCTTGCCTCTGAATTTATACGAATACATATATATAAATTTACATGTTTAACGTATAATGTAAATGAATATATATGTATTAGTATAAAGATAAGTATTTCAATATATTTAATATTATATTAAAATATCAATATAATATAGTTTAAAATGTATACAATATTATTTAAATTAATAATTTAAATA
>VDFB02081395.1:0-53690 GCA_007258455.2 Sequoia sempervirens
TATCCTCTTATCCACCTGATTAACTAATTTTTAATTATTTAATTAAAAATCATTATTCCTCTTACCTCTCATAATTAAATAATTTCTCAATTATTTAATTAGCTAATATTATTCAAATAATTAAATGAATTATTAAATTTATTTAGTTTATGCATTCCCTCCAAAAGGAATATTCTCAAATTTAAATTCAAATTGATTTTAAAATTGAATTTATCTTCCTTCAAAATATCCCAAAGTATCTTCCTAAATTTTAGGGAAAAGCTTCAATCAACTGATCCCTTCATCTTCATGCATGGTTGCTCACCCCTTAATTCGCTTGCAACCATTGATCTCATCTTTCAATCTCCACCATTGATCAAATATCTTTAAATTTATAAATTAAGCTTCATCCTTCATTCAAAGGACCTCTCTCTTTGCAATTTTGATCTCCATAATAAATTAATCCTCATAGCCATATTTTGAGCCTTTGCACATTTAGGTTATGCAAGCATTGATAAATCCAACATATCAAAAGCATAATTCAGTAATGGAGTAAGGACTTGTATTCTTGGGTGAAGTAAAAGTAGGGTTTGATTTTAGTTAATTCATTCATTTCCTATTTATTTCATGCAATTCTAGCTTGTCACTTCATTTGTAATGGGTGTAATTCATTCAATTGAGTCTTGGTTTATGATTTCATCTAAGCCTTGTTTTTTTCCCTCTTGATTAACCTTTCTCATTTACCCTTGTTCACAGGTTATTCACTAATGCCTAAATTTTGTTCATGATAATTAAATGATAAACATTTTTTGTCATGAGTACCAACCATTGTAAATGTTAAGAAACTTTACCATAGATTCTTTCCACTAGTAGAATCTGGAAAATAAATGACTATGTGACTAAAAATTTTAGTCACGACAACTAAAAATGACTAAATTCTAGTCATTTTTTGCAATATAGCTATAAATGACTAAATAACTAGTCACACAAACAAAAATTAGACAATAGGATATTGAAGTGGGTAATTAAAAAAAATATGAACTTTTGGAAAATTATTGGCAGGAGTGGGTTGCATTGCGCGCAGGGTTAGTATCAAATTGGGAAATTGTTAGCAGGAATGGGGAGTACAGTAGAGTGTAGAATTCGGTAGAGGTTAGCTACTCGCTTCTTGGAGACTTCTAAAAAGGCGGGAAAGGAATTTAGAGTTTGTTGCAATGAATTTGAAGTTGGTGAGGCCCTCTGCAACGAAGTTGAATTTGGGGATGCCCTCTGCAAGGAATTCAAAGGTAATTCAAAACCCTCATTACATTAAATAGTTATTATATGGCTCCTTGTGAAGTTCATGAACGGCTATAAATTTGAATTTACCAAGTATGAGTGTTTGTGGGTCCTTCTTGAGCATCAATGCATCCATTATCTGTATAAATTTTGTTTATTTATTTAGTTATTATTTTGTGTCTCATGTTGAATATTACAACCATAAAAAAGGTAATCCCTATGTGTGATGGTGTGATGAAACTAGTGTAAATATTTGTGTGTATAAAATGTAGTCATTAAGGGTCATCATAGGCTCTCTTGGCTAAGAGGTAATGGTGAGAACCATAAGGGCTTGATGACCCATTAACAGTTGGGTGGAAACTGGCTTGCTCTCCCTTTCTTTTGTGTTTTCTTTTCCTTGTGAACAGGTCTCAAAATTCAGTTGGAGTTTCTCCTTTAAAATTACTTGACAAATTTCGCATAGTAAGAAATACTAGTTTCTTCCTATCGTTGCAAAAATCTGTATAAAATAACTCTATTTGTAGGATTGTGTATACCGCAAGTGTTCGAGGGTTTGAGATATTTCTAAAAAAGGGTGAAAAGTAGTTATCTGCGTCAAATGGAAATTTTAAAATCATATGTATGAATGAATGTCATATCAAAGGATTTCTATGTTGGGTTTGAACTTTGAATTTGGGTCAAGTTCCTCTTTATGCTATTTTATTTATGGGTTATTCCAGTTGAAATGTTGAAAGAGTGCTTGTAAAATTATCCATGGGGCCTGCAACTATAAATCAAAGCCATAGATAGCTAGGGAAAAAGCAATCATATTGTATTGTATTAGGACAAAAAGAAATATACTTCCTTGTGTATTATAAGAGATGAGTTACATAATAGGAGGGTACCTTGTCATAAGATATTGACTACCATGTAAAAATTTGGAGTTCTTGAGATTGTGAAAGAACTGGATGCTTTTATTCAATGTATAATCAATACAATGTAGTGACCATATCTTGAAGTTGTCTATTTGTGTTCCATGTTATCATGCATGGGTATGGTATTAATTTCTAATTTTGTAACCAATTCACCAACCTAATCCCTGAGGCTCCTTTCCACTAAGTCTTCATGGCATGGGTGGTGCATGTACATCATAATTAGTTTGTTATTTGTTGGTGTAACTTACAGTAGTTACATAGGCAACTAAGTACTAGAACCATACAGGCAATTCTAATTTTAGCAGACTATTTTTTCATTAGTTTCCTCTACGCATTTTGGAGCATATGGGAATTAAACTTGTAACATGCATCCAAATTTCAATTCCTTTGATCAATTTTCCATTAAACCATAGGCTCATGTCCCTATCCTAGACCTCAATGCTTCGGTAACATTGTGTGCCAGCCTAATCTGTTAATGGCATGGAATCCTAGAAGATGGTCTCATATGGCATAGTTGAAAGTTATGTTAGTTCATCAAATCAATGTGGTCACCAAGCTATTTTAATTGATACTATATGTCCACACATTGGAGTATATCAATTGTTAGAACAAGTCATCTTAATTCAACATGTTAATAATTTATGCTAGTAAGTAATGCTCAAAGTTACAACAAATAATTCATTAGCATGTTTGTTAGTGTTTGTGTATTCATTAACATTGAAAAAGATTTTCATATGTTTAAATGCTTGTGGTTCATCAATAGAACAAGCATAAATTACGTGTTCCATTGCGAAAGCATTTCTTTAATTATCATCTAGACAAGGAAGGCCCTCAATAAAACATGGATAAAAATAAGATTTGTTCATTTCCAATCATCACAGTCTTCTTTTATGCACATTGTAGATGACATGTAAAATGAACTTAAGTCTACATGATCAACAAGATTTTTAGAATTACAACATGCTCCTATAAATTCAAACAAATAGTATACAAACACCCCAAAGTTTCCTTATATTTGTGTATTACAATTTGACCATTTTTTTTTAACTGCAACGGATATTTTTTTATATTAGAAATATAAATGGCGAGGTGCCAATAATAGATAGTTTACAACATATACTTTTAATCTCTGTCTCTTGAACATGGGCAACAAAATGAGGGCAGAGTAGTTGCTATGTTTCCTGCTAATTGGCCATTGATAGTTGAGAATCCTACAAGTAAAAAATATACAAAACTAACCACAAAGATTTATGTAGAGGCAGATCATCCGATTCGATGGAGTGATGTCGAGTTGTATTTCTTGAATTTGAATTACTACAGAGTGCTGAAGAGAATGAGTTTACATGTATTAGATCTTGAGTAAGTTGAGTTTTTTAGATTTATGTTTTTTTTCTTGAAATAGGAAACTAAATTAATACTGGAATGCAGAACATTGCAGATGGATCAATGTCAAAGGTTGACTACAGATCAATACCATGCATATGATGAGAGAGTAGCCGATGAGAGGGACATGGACAAATATCCATGTCCATGTAATGATTGTATTGGTGGAAAGGTGAAAAAAAGAAATGATTTATCGACATATGATAAGATATGGGCATAGTGGTATAAGCCCTTGGGATTACAATTATTATGAAGATATGATAGAATCGCAGAGTGTGAGAGATGAAGAGGCAACAAACATAGATTAAGTGGCACCAAACATAGATGAAGAGGTAACAATCAAAGGGTTTGAAGTTGATAGAATGTTGAATGAGGGTCTAAACGATGATTGGGAAAAGTTGATGAAGGATGTTCTAAAGCCTGTGTATGCTAATTGCAAGTTTAGTCATTTAACAACAATCCTTCAAATTCTTAACTTGCAAGTGGTATTTGGTTGGACAAATGAGAGTGTAGATCAGCTATTGGCATTATTAAGTTCATTGTTACCACCTGACTCCACATTTCCAACAAAACGAAGTCAATGTAAAAAGAAAATCACTAAGCTAGGCTTAGGGTATGAAAACATCCACACGTGTGAATGGTTGTGTATTGTTTATCAATAATCTTGCAAGTGAGAGTGAATGTCTAAAATTTCATGAAGCGAGGTATAAACAAGGGTTGAAATCAATTGTGGTTCCTATAAAGGTTTTTCACCACTTTCCAATAATCCCACAATTACTCTGAATGTATAGGTGCAAAGACATTGTTGAACTTATGCAATGGCATGCCAAAAATAAGAGCATCGATGGAAAACAACATGTGTCTAATTCTAAGATGTGGATGGAATTTGATAACAAATGGCCTATTTTTTCTCAAGATCCTCGTAATATAAAGTTGGTTTTGGCTCTAGATGGGTTGAACCCATTCTCAGATCAAAGTACTAAATGGTCAACTTGGCCAGTGTTTTCAATAAATTATAACTTGCCTCCATGGTTAGCAACTAAAACATTTTTCTTAATGCTATCATTAATTATACCAGGAAGGAAAAGTGTGACTTCAGATACAAGATCGATGCTTATCTAGAGCCATTATATGATGAGCTAATGGAATTTTGGAAAGGAATTGAAGCAATTCAATCTTTAAGGGATGGTCATTCAATCAAATTCACTTTAAGAGCTTCCTTATTGTTTACGATTCATGATCTTCCTGCATATGGCACATTGTCTGGTCTCACTATTCATGGATACCATGGATGTCCTACTTGCAACTTTAAGGATTTTTTGAGGCACTCAATAAGTTTGTGTAAGTGTATTTATTGTGGACATCATGCTTACCTAAAAATGGATCATCCATTTCGTCAAGAAAAAACACGTTTCAATGGTCAAGAAGAGAATTGTGAAGCACCATTGCTAATAACGGGTGATTACATTGTTAAGAATGGAAAAAAAATAATGTCATTTATAATTGAAAATGATGGAATTGTTGGTAGTAGATATGATCCATGTAATGAAAGCGGTGTAAAATGGTTGTGCATATTCTATAAGTTGTCATACTTGAAGGATATAGCCATTAGGCACACTGAGAAAAATATAGCCTATGCTATTATATAAATTCTTTTTGATGCTTTTGATACTATTTCATCATGTGAAGACTTTCGAGAACTAAAGATTTGTAGAAGTATTTGGGTTGAAAAATATGATGATGAAAATATAGAAAACGCAGTGCTCCTTATGTCTGGACAAAGGAACAACGTGCACAATTCTTACAGTTGATGTCTTAGACTCGCTTTCCCACTAGATATGTAAGTAGTAGTACTAGAAGCCAAACTGACATTAATAGCTTAAGAGGCCTCAAGACCCATGACTATCATGTCATAATCGAGAATATTTTACCTATTGCAGTAAATATATCAAGTTTGGCAAAGGGGCCAAGATTGGCAATTACAAGATTGGGCCTAATATTAAAGAGAATGAGTTTACGTGTATTAGATCCCTCGAACTTTGATAGTTTGAGGGAGGAGGTTGTTAAAGTCTTTTGTCTATTGGAACAGGAATTTCTACCAACACTCTTTAACATTTCTATGCATCTTTTGATACATCTAGAATACAAACTAGAGCATTGTGGCCCAATAAGAACAAGATGGATGTATCCTATAGAACGATATATGAATGTTTTGAAAAAAAATTCCATACTAGGGAAAAATCAGAAGGTAGCATGTTTGAAGGATATTCAATGCAAGAGGCCATGGGATTTTGCATAGAATATATGAAGGATTTTTTTAAATGTCAATCAACATGTATGGGATGATGATGAAGATGAGAGAGTTGCAGGTGAAGTATTAAAAGAAAATGGATGTTGCTTCAAGCTATCACATCAAGAAATAAGTGTGATGCATTCCTATATTCTTCAAAACACATCTTTGTTCGATAAATGGCATAGGTAAAAAAATTACACAGTAATTTATTTACTCAAATTGCATTTACACATTTATATTATTAATCTTACTATTTGTATGTTAATATTCTATGTAGAAAATATGAAGAAGAGAATCAAACTTGGATGCAACATTGACCTCAAAAGCACAGACATCATGATTTGATTGGAGGTGATTCTTTTCCAAAATTTGAAGAATAGATTGCTAATACAGTCAATGATGCAAAAGAGAAGGTCAAGATATAACAGTGGAGGAAAGTGAGCTTTCACAATCTCCACATTTATGGGCTATGCATTTTAGTGGAATGTCGGCCTATGGTAGTCATTTAAGAGTGGAAGAAAAAGACAAAGGAAAGATAAATTGTGATTGTGTTGTTAGTGCTAAATTTCTTCACGAAACTGAGAAGAAATTTTATGTTGGATTCATCCAAGAAATTATTCAAGTGGATTTTGGTTAAAATAGTCCTATATTATTAAAATGTAAGTGGACCTGACCATCCGCGATACAATTTGATGAGTATGGATTTGTACATGCAAATACATGACAATTTTTATCAGAGTCAGATGAGACGTATGTTTCCCCTCTTCAAATTAACCAATCATTTCTAATTGATGATGTAAGAATCCCAGGATGGTTGTATGTCATTCAAATAGAGTCTCATTTGAAATGAAAATTCATGAAAGTTTTTGATATAATTATTGATGGGTAACATGTTAATTTACAAGAAAAATTCAAAGAAGTGGATGAAGACGATGATAGAGTGTTTGAAGAAGAGATTTTGATTACCAATGAAGAGATTGGGAGAGAGAATATTGCATGTCATAGATGAGGATGAGGAAGAAAATCAAGCAAATACAGACATGAGTGATCAGGATTCTGATCTTGTTGGCAATGTAGATTATTATGATGATGTCTTGTCACCTTAACTAGTCTGTCACCTTAACTTGTAAGCTTGTCACCTAAACTTTGGTTATATGTATGGTGTAATTTATTATTGAATGTAATAAATATCTAAGTATAGGCGTGCTTATTCACTTTTGTTTTACCGATACATTTATTAATGTAATCATCATTATTCTATGAGTACATTGTATACAAAACCTGAGATGTTCACTACTGATTTGAAGTGCATTTAAAGTTAGGTTCAATCATTCTTCTTGGTTTTCTTACTTTGGTTGAAATTAATTTTGTTTAGTTAGAATATAATTTCTTGTATGTCCTATATGTTTTCTAGATGCTATACTTTTCTAACTTCTCTAGAATTGCTAGATATGAAAAGAAGCAAGCAAGGTCTAAAGGTATCAAATAAGGCAACAAGATACCTGTGAAAGTAAACAACTCTTTAAAATCCTAGCAATAAATTGTAGTCATTTCTTTGATATTTCAAAAGCTTTAGTTTGTAATATAGCTTCTAGCCTCCACATGCATTGAATATGCTTGTGTGAAGGAAACAATAATGAACATCTATGATTTAATAATACATATAGATATTTTAACATTAGGTCTAACTAAAACTGAAAAGCCCCATACAATTTCAAAGATTTAAGAAATCATAATATATACTTAAATAAGATGTTTCTAGTGTTTTACATTCATAAAAATCTATTATCACACCCCCATGGGAGTAGTTGTTCTATTATAAGGGCCCTCAATGGTATGCCAGGGTAGAAAATAAGATGTAATCATATACCGCTATACCGCGAAAATCATAAAAGATGTGTAGGATGGCGGTGACAGGTCTATTGAGTATAGAAGTATACCGCTACCTCGCAACAAGCAGTGACTATGTAAAATAAAAACTACGGTATGGCGGTATGATCTCAACTTAACTATCAAAGGTTAACCCGTTGTCCCATAGTCAAAAAACAATGACATTAAAATAACATACGATATGGCAGTGTTAAGTTATGTAACCCACTATCCCGCGATCAACAATCTATAAAGCAAAAGTAAGTGTGCGGTATGGCGGTATGAAGCTATATAACCTGCCACCCCACGATAAACATATTTTAAAATTAAAAGGGAATTGTGGTATGGCGATATAAGGATGTATAACCCGCCATCCCACAGTGAAAAAACTACAACATAAAAGAAGTGTGTGGTATGGCGGTATGAGAACTGCAGTCTCACAGTAGAAAAATGATAACATAAATAAAGCCTGCGGTATAGCGGAATAGCCAAAATGAGTATATTACGTGACACTTCCATCCTGCAACGATTAAGAGAAGTGGCAGTGATACTACAGTACAAGTTGGAAAAAGAATTTATGTCAACTATGATAGTAATTATTTGATTATCATGAACCATTTGATCTTCTAAGATCAACGACATATATTCAAAATCAAAATTGGCGCAGATTATGAAATATTTTGAATGAAGTAGACATTAATGTCGAAATGACTAAGTTCAAAAGCAATTATATCTAGAATTCGATGCCATTTTTTGTAATCATTTGCAAAAGGATCTTTGTGCCAAGATCAAAGGAGTTCAAGGAAGAAAAGCTTTGTAACTACTATATCACCAAGTAAGTGCACAAACACTCTTCATAAGCAATTCTAAAGCATTTGGTCAACTAGGATCTACAATTAAGGGTTTAGAAAATTAAAAAGGAAGTAAAAAATTTACACCTTATTCAACATTTTACTTGATTCAATAGATAGAGGATTTAAGAAAGTGTTTAGAGACATAGCTAACAGGTGTCGAGATGCAATCATTCCCATCTCTGGGTGGGATTAGTTCTGGTGTTTTTATGATAAAAGAGATGGAAAAATCCCAGTGTCGAACCCTTGGACTCAAGACCTAGTCAAGTTGGTAGTCCTGAATGTCTTTATAGATGTTGGAACAAAACTATCATCTAGCCACCACAATTGTAAGGATGATAGATGGTTCACCACTGGTGGTATTAACCAAGTCTGCCATTGTAGAGTGTTTCAACTTGAATAAACAAGAACTTGCTAAAATCTACTTGCAAAAAAGTGAGGAGTACAATAGGTTGAGGAAAACTTATAGGAGTGATGAACTCCCTATGCACATGAGGAAGGGTTAAAATAAAATAAGAATAACTATCTCCTCTTCCCGCATTAAGCCATTTCTTGTAGAAGATTTTAAAATAATTTTTTAAGAGAACCTTTTTTTCCTTGTGTCAAATTGTTGGAATGGATGCTCAAGAGAATATGTCAATTGGCCTAATGATGATGGCCCTTGTTGATTTCTTTGGGACCCTTTCTAGAGAGTGGGCATTGGAGTGCATGAAAGATATCCTTCTTGTCAACCTAAGGGGAAATCTCCAAATAATTGTCTAGGTAAAAATTGTGCACCTTTTATTTATTTCAAATTAATAATGTTGGCTTTAGATGACATTGACAATCACTCTCTTATTTTTGATGTTAACTTATTTCATGTCACATAGGCTGCCAAGGAATATTCTAAACAATTAGGTGTAGATTCATGCATCAAGTTGTTTGAATAGTTCAAGTCTTATGAAGGGCTATATTTCTTCTTGGGTGCATATTTAAGCTCTAGGTGATTTGACTTTGGATTTTCACTTGTATCATTTTGTCATTGATATTCATTGATCTATTTGAGGAGGTAATTTTGTAGTAGCTTGGGAACCTTGTACTTATATGGTAAACTATATTTTCAATGTCATTGGCAGTGAGGATCCCAACATTCACTTCAAATGCATTGAAGCAGTAGCCAAAACTAGGCAAATCAAGGAGGTGGAACGTGTAACCAGAGAGTCAAACTTCTATGATGCTAAAAAGACAAAGAACTTTCTTATGGAAGCAAGACTTCTAGATGCTCATCCACTAATAAATTTTTATGATTGTTTTGGATTTGTACCAGATCTTATCCATTACTTATATTCAAACAATATGTTGCGATACATTGAAGGCTATGTCCAAAAGGTAGGTCCTCATATTGAGCACTTCTTTTTTCATCCTTTTTTTGTGCTAGATAAAACCTTGTATATCTTCAAGCCGTAGGTCACTCATTTTGGAGATCTTTAGTTTCTAAAAAGAGTTCTATAAAAAGACCATATTTATCATGTTACTAATAATGTATGAAAGATTTCCATGTGTACCAAAATATTTTATGCATGCCAGGTGAAATTTATTATTGGTACCATGTCTTTTTAATTGTGGAGAACTAATATAAACTTAAAGGGCATTCTTATTTATTGGAAAAGGGATAATGTAGCAGATATTGGTTACAATATCAGCCTTTATCATTTTTATTGTGTGGGTTTCACACATGAATTTAAAGGACTAAATTTTTTACTCTTTTTTGATTGTTGATTAGGTAAATCCAAGCAATGCTCCTTTAGTTATTGGTCAGCTGCTTGATGATGATTGTCCCAAGGACTTCATCAAAGGTCTTATTCTTTATGCTCGTTCTCTCCTTCTTGTTGAACCACTTGTTGAATAATGTGAGAAAAATGTAATGTATAAAATCTCCAAAGCTATTTTTCAATTTCCATAAGGTTTATATTAAGCTAAAAATTCTTGTTTTGTCTTTGTTTATTCCAAGAACTGGCTTCAATTTTTTACACAATTTTTAAAGCATCTTGTGAGTGAAGGAAGTCAGGATGTACATAGGACCCTTAGGCTTCATGTATGGGATGAGATATAGGACCCTTAGGCTTCATTTTTCAAGTAGTTCTTTCATGTTTTAGAGTTGTTTAAGCCAAAAATATATAGAGCATTGTAACTCAATTTTCTCAGTCACAGCACTAAGAAACACACTTTGTAACACAATTTTCAAAGCAAAGACATATTTAAGTCTTGTATCTGCTGTAAGAACACCTTTTCTCAATAAAATTTCAGTATTCTTCCTTCTTAATAGGTGTTTCATTATGTACAAATGAATGATTGATTATGTTTTTCTGTGTTTTATGTTTAAACCTCAAAAGCATTGTCTCATTTCCAACACTTTTAGGCAGAAATCAGTGAAAAAAATAATTGAATAAACTACCAATTGACTAAATATACTAACAATTAACACAAATCATTGAATAAATATGACTAAACATATGCCTAAATATACTAACAGTTGACAGAAATCAGTGAATAAATATACTGCCAATTTACAGAAACCAGTGAATAAATATGACTAAATCAATGAAAAAATATACTACCAAATTGATCAATCAAAACAACCAATAAATGACTAAAAATGGTTGTCATAAATTTGGTCGCATTATAAATGACCATAAATAAAATACTAATGGTCACGTGACCAAGCTCAATGAATAAATATGACTAAATATATGAGTAAATCAATGACTAAATCAACAACTAAATATACTACCAAATTTATCAATCAAAATGACCAAATAAATGGCTAAAAATGGTTTAGTCATAAATTTGGTCATGTTATAAATGATTGGCAATAAACTACTAATGGTCACGTGACCAAGTTTAGTCATTTATATGCAATTTTTTGTAGATTTTTTAGTCATTTATGTTGTTTTTCTACTAGTGTTCACTACAAAACCTATGGGATTTCCTTGAGAGTGTGATGACAACCTATTTTGTTGTATAAAATTTTCAAGAAACAATATTGTTGTATTCATGATAGTGATTTGAATCACTATATTTGTTCTACTGAAGTACTTAACCCCTATGATGTAGGAGCATCCAAGGTGAAATGGAAATCATGTATCACCAAAAATATTATTATTTCTATTTGTTTATTTTCAACAAGGACTTAGGGGTTAGGAGAATAAATATTTTAATTTGCAACTTTGTAAATTCCCTTGTGACAAAAATTGTAAATGTAAATTTGGTGGAATTATGTTCCAATAAATGTTTCTACAGCATAAATGGGGAAATATTCCTTTTGGGCATCCCATTTCTTAGTGGGGACCACTTGGGGTGCATGTTCTTGCATGCATTTGCATGTTTCTGTGACAATATTTACATGTTGCATGTCCATATTTGGAGCCATCAGAGTTGTCAGGAATCAATGAAGGTGCCATAGTTGGCCAAGATCATTGGTCAAGAGCTAGGCACCCATATGTGGGTCAGATTTGAAATTAAATATTTAATATTTAATATTTTATTCTGCTCAAAGTGGGGAATGGTATTTCAAGGTGGTAATTTGAGGTTGTTTTGGGAAACCAATAATGGTTTTCTCCTCGCATATTCTCTATATATTGATGCTTGCTCATTTGGAGAAGGAGGCTTTTGGAGAGTTTATGGATGCATACCTAGATGCTGTCGAAATGAAGCCAGGTTTTTGAAGACTCAAATATTGCAATCTTTTGTATGTAGTGAGCCTAGATTCTAAGAAATCCCATGAGCTTCATGTTTATGTAATCCATTTTCAGATTTTGAATACAATAAATGTTGCAGATTTATCTTCCATAAGTTGTGTTACATTGTAATTTATTGCCTTCTTGCATAGTCTATTGTGTGTGCTTGACTTCATATTTGAAAGGGAGTGACTCCCTTTTCATTAGTGGTATTAGAGAAATTTTTATTGAGTCTATAAACAAAGCGTTGAAGAGAGGCAATTTGTACCAAGCCTGTGAGTTGTGGGTGTTGATTAAAATACCTACAAGAGTTGCCCAGCATGGTAGAGGTAGAGGCAGAGGTGGAGGAAGAGATCCTTATAGAGATGAACTTAGAGCTCTTAGAAGGAAAGTTAAGGTTGTGCAGGAAGAGATTCGCATAAGGGATGCACATAGAGAAGGAGATGATAATGAAGATGAAGTTGAGGAGGAATTTGAAGAGTAAGAATAGGATCAAATAGATCCCGGGGAAATTAGATTATTGAGAGCTATCTCTCAAATTGGATAGAAGCTGAAGATGGAGGTTTCAAATTTTATGAAGCTTGAATCTTGAAGAGTTGATATATTGGATTAATGACATGGAGGATTTCTTTTAGTTTGAGGAGATTGAAGACCCTAATAGGGTGGGGTTTGCAAAAACAAAGTGAAAAGGGCATGCTAGCATTTGGTGGAAAGAAATCTAGCTTGAAAGAGGAAGAAGAAGGAAAGATAAAATTTCTAGATGGGATAGAATGGTGGATAAGATGAAGAGACAATTCATTCTAGTAGATTATGAGTTGGAGCTTCTAAAAAAGACATGAAGTTTGAGACAAGGAACGAGAAATGCCAAGGAGTACATGAAATAATTCCATAAGGTTCTTTTTAGAACATGACATTATGAAGAAAATAAGGAAAAGGTAGCTTATTACATTAATGGGTTAAATCCAAGCATACAAGAAGAGTTGGCATTAGTGAGAATGTACACCAGTGAGGATGCATACAAGTTCGCATTGAAGGTAGAAGAAAGATTGAACATAAATTTTGAGAGTAAACAAAGAGGTAGAGGTCATGGTGGAAGGACTGGAGGAAGAAGTTATTATGGAAATCAGAAAAATTGAAGTTTGAAGACCAAGGTAACAAAAAAAATCAAAAATAAAAAAATTATTACCCTCCCAAATATCAAAATCTAAGAGGTAGAGGAATATTTGGTAGAGGATTCAGAAGAGGTCGTGTTTTCGATGTGGAGAAGAGGGAAATAGAGCATATGACTTCCCTAACAATCAAGAAAGGACCAATAGAAGATCTGAAAACCATATTAAGCAATAAACATGAATGAAGAATATGTAGGGTCATCACACTCCAAAGAAGCTGAAAGAGGAGAAACTTTGATGACTAGACGAGCCCTGTTGAATGAAGACAATGAACCAATGCAAAGGAAGAATTTTTTTAGGACAAGATGCAAATGTGAAGGGAAGGCATGTACTATGATCATTGATAGCAATAGTATTTATATTTTGGTTTCCAAAGAGATGATGAGAAAATTGTAGTAAGTGAGAAAAAGACACCCGCATCTATATCGGATTGCTTGGATTCAAAACGATTGAAAACTTTTGGTTAGTGAACAAAGTTTGGTAAAGTTTAAGATAGGAGATTATTTTGATGAGATTTTATGTGATATTTTCATATGGATTCTTTTCATGTGTTGCTAGGGAGACTATGGAAATTTTATGGGAAAGCCATGCATGATGGGTATGCTAACACGTACTCATTAACGAAGGATGGGGTTAGACATAAGTTGAAGCCATTGAAAGAGAAAAAGGGTAAGGTTTGCAACAATGCAAGGATTTTTTTGGTTGATGCTAGGAATTTTTTAGATGGCATGAGGCATGATAATGTTTTTTTTTTCTTTTATTCCAAAATATAACCAAGAATTAGTGGAAGATGTTCCTATAGAAGTTGCACATTTGTTGCAAGAGTTTCCTGAGATTATTTCAGATAATGCACCAGAGGGGCTGCCACCTATGAGAAAGATAAGTCACCAAATTGACTTGATACCGGGAGCAAGTCTTCCTAACAAAGAGCCCCATAGAATGTCTCCTATAAAGAGTGAAGAGCTGAATAGGCAAGTGCAAGAGTTGTTGCAGAAGGGCTTGATTAGAGAGAGCCTAAGTCCATGTGCAATGCCTACTATTTTGGCACCAAAGAAAGGTGGAGAATGGAGAATGTGCATGGATTCAAGGGCTATAAACAAGATCATTATCAACTATCAGTTTCCATTACCAAGAATGGATGATATCATTGATTGTTTGAGCGGGGTTGAATACTTCACCAAGATTGACTTGAAGAGTGGCTATCATCAAATATGAATTAGAGAAGGTGGTGAGTGGAAGACAACATTCAAGACCAAAGAAGGTTTGTATGAATAGTTGGTCATGCATTGTGGACTAACCAATGCACCTAGTACATTTATGATATTGATGAATGAGGTATTGAAAGAATTTTTGGGAAGATTTTTTATTGTTTATCTTGATGACTTATTGATATTTAGTAAGAAATTAGAAGATAATTTGATACATATTAGATTTTTTTTTTAAAATTTGTGAGAAGAGAAGTTTCTCATTAACTTAAAGAAGTGAAACTTTATGAAGAGGGAGTTGGTATACTTGGGGTTCATTGTTTCAAGAGAAGGACTCAAGATGGATCTAGAAAAGGTGAGAGATATCTTAGAATGGCCTACACCTAGAAATGCTATAGAGGTGAAATCATTTCATGGTTTGGAAAGTTTTTATAGGAAGGTTATTAGAGGTTTCAGTAGAACTTGTGCACCACTAACTGAGACTATGAAAGGAGACAAAATGGACTTCAAATGGATAATAGGGGCAGCAAGAAGTTTTGATTTATTGAAGGCTAAAGTGACAAAGCAACCCGTTTTAACACTTCCAAATTTTAGCAAAGTATCTCAAGTTGATTGTGATGCAATCAATAATGCGATTGGAGTTGTCATAAGTCAAGAACGTAAACCTATTGCTTACTTTATTGAGAATTTAAATGATGTGAAAATAAAATATTTAGTTTATGATCATGAATTTTATGCTATTGTGCAAGCATTGAAAAAGTGGAGACACTATAGTTTTCCTAAGGAGTTTGTTTTGTTTACTAGTCATCAAGCACTTCAATATTTTAGAAGTCAAGGGAAGTTAAATCAGAGGCATATGAAATGTGTAGAGTTCTTACAAAGTTACACTTTTTTTTAAACATAGAAGTGGGAAGTATAACAGGGTTGCAGATTCTTTGAGTAGAAGGCAAGGTTTGTTGATTGAAATGCAGGTTGGGTTGTTGGATTCAATGAGTTGAAGCGGTTGTATGAAGAGGATCCAAATTTTGGAGAGGCTTGGAAGGATTACAAAGATCCTATTTCTACTGATAGGACCAATTTTTTGGATTATTTAATCCAATATGGTATGTTATTCAAAGGTAATAAGTTATGCATTCCTAGTAGTTCAATGAAAATGAATTTGGTTAAGGAAAAACATTGTGGAGGACTTGCAGGACATTTTGGTTTTAACAAAACCATAACACTTGTTGGAGAATGATATTATTGGTCTCAGTTGTAGCAAGATATCAGAAAATATGTGCAAAGTTGTGGATTTGTCAAGTGGCTAAAGGGACTAGTCAAAACACTGGTTTATATCAGCCATTACCAATACTTGAGAAGTCATGGGAAGAGATTAGTATGGACTTTGTTTTGGGTTTTCCAAGGACAAAAATGGGATATGATTCAATATTTATGGTTGTAGATAAATTTTCAAAGATGGTTCATTTAATTCCATGTAAAAATACTAATGATGATGTGCATGCTGTAAAATTGTTTTTCAGGGAAGTAGTGAGGATACATGGTCTTCCGAAGAGAATTGTTTTAGATAGAGACAAAAATTTTGGGATGATTTTGGAGGACATCATGGAAGAAGCTAAGGACTGATTTGAATTTTTCCTCAGCCTACAATCCTCAAACAAATGGCCAAACAGAGATGGTAAATAGGAGCTTGGGTAATTTGTTGAGATGCCTAGTTGGAGACAAGCCAAAGGGGTGGGATTTGTTTCTACCTCAAGCAAAGTTTGCATACAACAATTTGGTGAATAGAAGTATAGGTAAATATCCATTCCAAATAGTTAATGGCAGAAGCCCAAGAGTTGTTTCAAATTTAAAAAATATTGATAATGTTGAAAAGAAAAGTGCAAAAGAAAAGGACTTTGCTAATCATATAAAGAGCATACATGAAGAGGTAAGGAATAACATCCATAAAATGAATTTTCAGTATAAGTCTAAGGCTGATTTGAAGATGAGACATGAGGAGTTTCAGGTTAGTTATGAGGTAATGGTACACTTGAGGAAAGAAATATTTCCAGTTGGTACCTACAACAAGCTAAAAATGAAGAATTTTTGGCCTTGCAGAATTGTGAGTAAGCATGATTCAAGTAATGCATATGAATATAGTTGCCTAGTGGACTTAATATTTCACCTATATTCAATATTTATAATCTAATAAAGTTTCATGAAGCTGAAAGTGATGAAGGTACAACAAGTGAACCTATTCATATACCAACACCTACTTCAAGAGAGGAGAAGATAGAGGCAATTTTAGACAAAAGGGTGAGTAGGAGCATAAGGAATAATCAGTATATGGAGTACTTGGTAAAATGGTTTGGAAGGCCTATTGAGGACTCATCTTGTTTGTCAAAATATGAGGTTAATTGTCTTGGTTATCCTCTTGAGAAGTGACAAGGTCACTTTTCTTCTACCCTAGGTGCCTGATGTAGGAGCATCGAAGGTGAAATAGAAATCTTGTATCACCAAAAATATTTTTATTTCTATTTGTTTATTTTCAATAAGGTCTTAGGGGTTAGGAGAATAAATATTTTAATTTTCAACTTTTTAAATTCCCTTGTGACAAAAATTGTAAACATAAATTTGGTGGAATTATGTTTTGGTAAATATTTCTAAGGCATAAATGGGGAAATATTCCTTTTGGGAATCCCATTTCTTGGTGGGGACAACTTGGGGTGCATGTGTTTGCATGTCCAATTGCATTCCTTGCATGCATTTTCATATTGTTTCATGTCTATATTTTGAGCCATCAAAGTTGTCGAGAATCAATGAAGGTGTCATAGTTGGCCAAGATCATTGGTCAAGAGCTAGGCACCCATATGTGGGCAATATTTGTAATTAAATATTTTATTCTCCTCAAAGTGGGGCATGGGATTTCGAGATGGTAATTGAATTTTTTTTGGGAAATAATGGTTTTCTCCACACATTCTCTATATATTGATGCTTTCATTTGGAGGAGGCTTTTGGAGAGTTTATGGATGCATACCCAGATGTTGTCGAAATGAAGCCAAGTTGTTGAAGACTCAAATGTTGCAAATTTTTGTATGTAGTGAGCCCAGATTGTAAGGAATCCCATGATCTTCATGTTTATGTAATCTATTTTCAGATTTTGAATACAATATATGTTGTAGATTTCTCTTCCATAAGTTGTGTTACATTGCAATTTATTGTATTCTTGCATATTCTATTGTGTGTATTTTATTTCATATTTGAAAGGGAGAGTCTCCCATTTAATCACCCTACTTGTGCTAGATTAACTCGTCTCTTGCACCTAAACCAACAATAATTCTTCCTCCTTTCCAACTGTAGTCCCATCCAATTCTACTTCTTTTCATACTACTTATATTATTGTTGTCTACTTTCCTAAACCTAAAGCCAAGGGCCTTCCTCTCAATTTTTTTGATCCCTCCTCCTATTCTTCCACTCATTTGAATTTCACACAATATTGCCCCTCTCCTTAAATTGTCATCTTAGCTCCTCCCCCACCCAAAGGTAGAAAAAAAAAATCTTCCAATCCAAAATTTTTATCTATTGAAACAAAAAAAAATCCCCATCCCTTCTAATCATTTTGTCTCAGTGCCCACCTCCTATTTCTCCTATAGTTCTCTCATTTGTGTTTACTACTAATGTAGATTTTTATATTATTCCTATGTATTCTCCTCAACCCATAACTTATGTTCCTCCTACCTTTATTATGGATGTCAAGTCCCCCTTCTAATTAGTGGGCTCTCTTCCAATCCACTATACACATTGCTCCTCTTTTGTCCATTTTCATTACACATTATTTTCTATTGATCCCTTTCCTTTTTGTGAGTCATGTTCTCTTGGCCCATTTGATCACATTAACTTCTTATGATTTTGATGACGATGATATGTTAGTTATGAATATCTCCACCTTGTCATTGGTTGATTTCTCCTTGCTTCCAAACAC
The DNA here is from genome assembly GCA_007258455.2 of Sequoia sempervirens. Taxonomy (NCBI): domain Eukaryota; kingdom Viridiplantae; phylum Streptophyta; class Pinopsida; order Cupressales; family Cupressaceae; genus Sequoia; species Sequoia sempervirens. The sequence goes on from VDFB02081395.1 coordinate 18,619, forward strand.
TTTTCATACCTTTTTATGGGTGACTTGGGTTACCATTTCCATTGAATTATAGCATACAATATAAGGAATAATGTGTTTGTATGTTATATGTGGTTAACTGCTTCTCTTAGTCCTTTATATTTCTCTTTGTTCTATTCCTTATTCCTCCTGCAATTTCTTCCTATATCTATGCATATTGGGGAACAATGCAAAGTATTTTAGGTGCTAGTACCTCTTTCATGTTTACCATTTTATTAACATTAATATGTTCCTAATTCCATTTTTTTATTTGTTCTCTTTCAAGTGTCATCCTATTTATTTCATTATCACATTGTTGTACTTTCATCTTCATAGTATTTTGGGGTCAATACAAAGCACTAAGGTAGTATCTAATACCTTTCTCAGGTTGACCCAAAAACACTCACCTTTCTACCATAATTATTATATCATACCATGACTAGTACCATACTTCTAATACCTTTCTACCTTATTCATATTTGTGCACACATTTTACTTTACACCCGACTTCTATGTGCCTCCACACTCTCTTCCATATCTTTGTTCCTTAGTTTATTTTATGTTTCTTTATATTTCATGAAACATGGGTCAATGAGTTTGACTCGTAAAACTACACGATTGAATCCTGGTAGCAATATCACAATTTGACACGCTATGGAAGATACTTCCTACTTATCAATTCTTTATATTTATTTTTTATTCTCAATGAAGCCTATTTTTTCTAGTGTTATTTGTGTTTCTCAATGCTTTTTTTCCAACTCTCTTTTATATTTCCATGAAAATTTACTTTCTACATACTCATGCTCCTATTATCTTATTGTTGATTTCCAATGGTCGTTCTATGTTTCTCATGAATATCACTTGTTCCTTATATTTGTATTTTCTATATTGCTTTCTTTCATAATATTTATATGGTTGCTTATTATCTATGATTATATGTCATACTTCCATTTTATTCTCTTCCTATATGTATGTGAAAACTTGTAAATCAAATTATTACACCATTGTTGCACATGAATAAAAAAAAATTATTTGATTTTCGATTCTTTGAGGATTAATTTTACATTGATTTGCAATGAATTATAATTTCATTCAATTCCCGTGTATAACCACCCCAAAATACCTTATGGTAATAACTCCCAACTAACCTTTTTAATTACTAAATATTAACTAACATATATCTATTTATAAATTAAAATCTACATGATAATTTATTTATTATTGTCTGAACTAATATCTATTTATAAACTAAATTGTTGATGTAATATTCCAATATTCCCACCTTATCACATCAATTTGAACAAAAGACAAAACACTATAAGAACTAAAAACAACCCTTCTAAAGAGTTTGATGAAGCATGTCTACCAATTCTCCTCACTCACCTAGGAAACACCAAATTGAACACATCAATGGATATCCTAAATATCAAACCTACAAAATACTTTTGAATCGAGACATACTCCATTATCCACTAGCACACCACTCCTATGAATCAATAAAATCTTCGTTATCCGCAATAAAATAAACCAACCAATTGTGAATCAAGACTCACTCAATTATCCAAAATAACACAACCACCAAACAACTTTGAATTGAGATTAACTCAATTATCCATAGTAAGAAACCTCCATTTGTGGATTGAGAAATACTCAATTATACACAAGTACACACTTGTAAAACTATGGATCAAGATAGACTCAATTATCCCTAGGTACCACTTACCAATTCTACAAATCAAGACTTACTCAATTATGTTTAAACCAAAAAACAATTTCCATGACCTCCTTTATTTTATGAAGGGACTCAATATGAAACTAGTGTTACTTATCATTCAATTTATCATCTAAGAACGAGAAGCTAACTTGAGATGATAAGTTACCTCCTACCTATGATGCCTCTAACCTCCAATTGGACCCTATTATACTCTATCCACTTGATTTCAAATATATCATTGATGGTATCAAGTATACAAGAATCATGTGATGTAGCCATGTGATATGTGGCCATTATCAAAACTATTGATTTCAACCACTAATACACCCTTATTTATTCAAACACAAAATAAATATCCACTCCATGCAAATAGTTAACATTCCTCAACAGTGTTAACTTCCTTCAATTCATTCACACAGATTGTATAAACTATAAAGCCACATCCAAAATGAGAAATTAGATAGATAATAAAAAGATTGAACTTCAATGAATAAAACCATTGAATCAAACTACCAAAATAATTTATAGATCCTTACCTCTCCTTACAAATTTAGACACCCATTCAATCATATAAATATTACAAAATGATGCACCTAGAAGATTTGAATTCCCAATAAGGTCTTACCACCTTTTGCAAAAAAATCTTTATAGTGTTATCACTCCTAGAAAATATCACATCAATCTTCTACTTCAAACTACTCGCTAAATACTAAGAATATCTTCAAATCATTCCTATTTCTTGTTCCTCTTTACCAATTTTTCAGAATAGTTTGATTTTTTTTATTTTTTTTAGAAATGACAAGGTTATTGCAGTTTTACTAGGACTTCTTTAGAATGGTATACAAAATGCCATTTAATTTCAATGGAACTCTTTTTCCATGGATTTTCCTTTGGTTAAAATCACCATGCCATATATTCTACAAAAGAGAACATCAAATCACAATACCAAAATCCATAAATACTCTGATACCATGTGAAAACTTGTAAATAAAATTATAACACCATTGTTGCACATGAATAAAACACAATATTATTTGATTTTGGATTATTTAAGGATTAATTTTACATTGATTTGCAATGACTTACAATGCCATTCAATTTCCCATGTATAACCACCCAACTCACTTACAAGAATAACTCTCAAGTAACCTATTTAATTATCAATTATTAACTAACATTTATTTATTTATAAATTAATATCTACAAGTTAATTTATTTATTATTATCTAAACTAATATCTATAAACTAAACTATTGATGCAATATTCTAGCATTTTATACTTGTTTTCTCATTTTATTATGTCCCTCTACCACATATTTTTATTATATTACTATTCTCTAACTTCTCTATATATAAATTCACATAATCTTATGCACACAATCATCTTATTAATGTCTTCCAGCAACCCAACACTTTTCTTCTATTTTTCTTTACCTTCTACTTGGAGGTAATATGAGATTCTTTCTTGTAGGGCATCATCTTAGTATATATTAGGAAAGGTGTCTCAACCTTGATCCAAATGCTAAGAATGTAAAAATGCAATTTTAAGCTGTAGAATAAAAAAAACTTGAATTTTGGGGTATAGAGGTTGTTTCAAGACCTTAAAATAATTCGAGGTTGTTTGGAATCATTTCTAGTGCTCTATGGTACATAAATATTTTTATCTTTACAATTTTAAAAATAGACCCAAACAACCTTACAATTTAAAAGTTATGGCTTTTGAAAGTTGGGTATTTAACATGGAAAATACAAAATTATCTATAACACATAAAAGGGTTTTAAGAGGGAATTATAATTTTCGACCAACTTATGACATGAATTATGACATATCAATGACATCTTTGAATGGAGAAAGTGGAGCCAAAATCAAGTTCCCAAGTTGGTGAGAGGATTGTGACAAGTTTATGATAGGTGTAATGACTATGTTATTTTTAACATGTGCACTTATTTAAAGATTTGGTTGTTGGATTTTTAATTGAGAATTTAAATACCACATTTTTTGTGGTTTCAGCTCAAGGTTTTCTAATTACCATTCAATGTTTACAAGTATCATCTCATATTTATTAGGTGTTTTAGATAGAAATTTTGATAATGAGTTTTGTAGGTCTTTTATGTTGTCAGATTTACTCCAAATCTTTAGTTATTGAATAATACATTTATTTTCTTTGGGGTGTGTTTTTATCTTTAAAGGGTTTCACCCACATATATCATTATCTTATTGTATATTATATTGTATTTATTTATTTATTTGTAATAATGTGATTAATTTAATTTTTTCTAAATATCTCCTCTCATATTAGTATAGAATGATTATTTTTCACCTTTGCTTTATTTTATTTGGTATCAGAGCCTTATTGCTTCATATATTAAGTGTTATGGATTATTTTTTGTATTAACATTAGATTGAGTGGGAGATTACATAGAAAAAGAACTTATTATAGGAAAAATGACAAGCACATCAAGGATAAAAAAGGATTAGTTATTAGGCACAAAATTTGAGCTTTAGAAGATCAAGATGGAAGAAATGCTCATGAATAAAAATCTACGGGCTATCTAAATCCAAACATGTTTCTATGTCACAAGAAGAATAGAAAAATGAATTTAAATACAAATAATCTCATTGGGTTCTATTTGGTAAACTCTATATTTTTTAATGTACATGAAGAAGCCAACTCTATCAATCTCCCAAAGAAAATGGTTGAGATTTATTAGGCTAAATTATTGGTAAATATTTTTTTTGAGAAATAAATTATTGCCTCCTGGAGGAGCCATGTGGCTAAGAACCTCAATTTTTTGGAGTAAATATGGAGGGAGGATCATTCATGCCTTTGTAATGTTGTTGTCCAAACTTATGGGATCATGAGTGATAGAAATCAAGAGTGCTACTTTCAAATTCAAAATGAATGAGGTAGTTGCATTATTAATTTTAGAGGAGATGTAGAAAAAAATTGAATCAACAAAAGATTCCTTAGTTTTTCATGAAGGATTGAAAGAGAAAGGAAATAGGGACAAGAAGAAAAATAATTCTAGATTCAAATTTTTGGATTATCCAAGATCCAAAATACTTCTACAAATGAGCAATATACAAGAAGAGAGAAACTATCAAAAGAAACATTAATATGAAGGTAGGAGTGAAACTCTAACTACCCCTCCAAGAATGAAACATGTGCAGGAATCTATGGGCAAGTGTTAGGAAACTTGGTGATTCCATATGAGGTGAGACAAAAATGAGATGTCCCCCATGTGATCTTAAGAATATTGTGAATAGGACCCTCCTAAATATCATACAATCTAACTAGTTTGTTAATATATATTCTCATACTAACACCCCCCTTAAGTGATAATTAGGAAGAATCTAATCACTGAAAAAATGAGTCTTAAAAATATGGCTTGATAAGGTACTAATGTACAAATGAATATATCTCATAAACAAAACAAAAAAACCATTGGGAAGAAAAATTCTCTCTAAAAGAGAGAAAGAGAAGGATAAAGAAACCTCCTCAAAAGATGTCCCATGAAGGTAGAACATAAAAATGAAGAAATCATAAAGCATGTAGAAGTTGTAAACTCTACCAAAGAATAATTGATTATTTATGTTGGAACCAATGAATATCCAAAGTTTGTAGATCAAGATAAGAGATACAAAATATTACATGAACATCAAATATACTACTCAACCATGAATACACAGATGGCACAAAGGCAAACACACATTGTGAAGTTTCAGATTAAAATAGTAATATAATCAAGGAGAGAAAATAAATGATGCATGAGTGACCTATATTATACTACTAAAATGTGCATGGTGCTATACATAAGTAGTAGAATCTCACAAAAAATGATCGCTCATAAATAGAGAAAAGAAGAAAGCCTAGTGGAAATAAAACACATCTTAAAAAGAGATAAAGATAAGGATAAACAAACATCCTCAAAAGACTTATCATGAAGATAGGAACATCAATATGAATAACTCTTGAAGAATGTGGAATTTGTAAAAAAATTCAAAGAAGTAATGGTGTATGTTAGAATTAACAAACCTACAAAGATTGTAGATCAAGATAAGAGATACAAAACACTTCATGAGTGGCATCAAGTACACTACTCAACCAGAATACATATATGGAATGGACGAAAACACACTTTGTGAAGTTGAAGATGTAGATAGTTCTATGATCAAGGAGCGTGCAAGAACAAATGGTGCACAAGTGATTTGTAGTACACTACTAAAAAGTGCATGGTTCTTTGTATAAGTACTAAAATCTCCCAAAATATGATCAAATAAAAAATTAGAAGGTTACTCCACTACTCAACTCAAATTGAAGAAGCATTAGGATAACCATGTGATTATACCCCCCATAATTTTAACAAGGAAGAGGTATAGGTAGATTAATTGAAATGTGGCACATGTGTGTAAGATAATTTTGAAGCAACATCAGGTCAAATATGATGTACAAGAAACTGATTCAAAAGGTGTGAAAAATTCCAAGGTACACATGCATGAGGCAAGAATAACTAGGACTCATTATTTTGAAGGAAAAAATAAGGCACTACACAACCCCTCATGAAAATTTATAACCTAGTGCAAGTACAAAAGAGGCACAATAGATGTGTAAAATCCCCCCTTAAGGAACAAAAATTAGTTTTGGGTACTTTATATGAGTGCATTTATAGATGTAGACACTTAAAATTATCTAACACAAAACACATTCCTCTAATTTTTCATTTTCATCATTATCACTCATCATCCCCTTTTATCACCTTTTAATTAAATACTTTCCAATTACTTGATTAAATTAACCACTTTTCCTATATTAATTAAATATTTTTTTTAATAAAAAGAGGGTAATATAAAGTGGAAGAACAAACCCATCAAGGGCACTAAAAAACATAATATTAAGTTACACCCAAGAAGCACCTCATATCTTCCATAACCAACTCTTCAAGAACAAGGGCCAAATCTTTAGGAAGATTGCCCCAATCATCCACATTCCAAGTCCCCATCTGCTCATAAGCCCACCTAGCCAAGCCATCAACGACCTTATTCCACTCCTGAGGAACATGAAATAAAGCAATAGAATCCAAAGCAGTGCTCAAAGCAGCAATTTTCTTGACCACCACCACCAGCTGCCAGTTCACCTCCTCAAACTGCCTCTTATTTAGAAGATCAATAACCACCTGAGAATCAGATTCACAAAAAATCCATCTCCACCCCAAAGCACAAGTCCATTCTAATGCTAGGAGAATGGCTAAAGCCTCCATGAGGTTATTAGTATGATGCCCTCTATAAATAAAGAAGAAAAAAACCACCACTCCTGAATTATCTTTGTCAATGCCACCAACACTAGTGTGCCCAGGATTGCCTCTAGAGGATCCATCTGTATTAATTTTCAACTCCCCCAGAGTAGGGGGACACCAGTGAACAATAAAACTAACCCTCTCCCTCCCACGCCCATGACGAATAGTCCTCAAATTTCTTTTTCCCCCCAAAGAAAGACCCAAAGCACCAACAACTCCAAGATCACCAGGATTCATGAGAAAAAACAAGTCACACTTAGTAGTCAAAGTTTCCTGAAGGACCCCCAGAATTCTCAACCAAATTTGACCAACCGGCAACTTCCTGTCCAAAAAAATTCTACGGTTGCGTTCCAACCAAATATGCCAAATTATCATACTAAGGCCAACAATCCAAGCAATCAACAAGAAAGAAGGCTTAGCCGAAGGAGATCTTTGAAATTCCAAAAATTCCTTCAAAGAAGAAACATGTTTGCACAGCATGCACTAAAGGTTCCACCAAAAATGCCAAATGACTTTCACAAAGGAGCACTGAAAGAAAAGATGAGAAATACCCTCTTCATGCCCAGCACACATAACACACATAGAAGGACCCTAGAAACCACGCTTCCAAAGATTCTCCCAGGTAAGACATCTCCCTTGCACCACTAGCCAAGAGAATAAATCACACTTAGGCCAAGAAAACTTATTCCAAACCTTCTTCCACCACGAGACCTTAGTACTCCCAAACAACTTCTTATCAAGAACTTGGTATCCTGAAGCAACAAAGAATCTACCCTTTAGATCAAAACCCCAAGCTAGCACATCTCGCCCAGAGAGGGAACCACAAGCACGACCCGAAAAAATCCCCGCAAGCTCTTGACAATCCCCAACCTCACTGCCAAGAGGCCATTCCCACAAGTCCTTCCACCTGAAAACTATAACTTGCCCCAAAGTCTGATGGAATTTTAAATCAACCACATGGCACCAACCAACATCAGTGAAATATTGACACAAATTTTGCAAATGAGGATGAGAATCCAAAATGGGAGGATAACCATCCCAAGAGTCATGCCAAAAAAGAGTGTCCTGACCATCATTACAAATCCAAAACAACCCCTACTTGACCAACTTGGTGCCCCTTCTAAGAGTGCCCCAAATCATAAAGCCCTTCCCCTAAAGCAAGCCACCTCAGCACACTCAACCTCACCAAGATATTTTGAGGTAAGAATTCTAGCCCACAACTGATGCTATTGAGAACACCACCACCAATACAATTTAGCAGCTAAAGCTTGCCCATTCAAATCAGTCATGTGCAACCCTAGCCCACCTTCCTGCTTCAGTCTACAAATGACATCCCACTTAACCAGGATCCACTTTCTTTGAAGAAGATTGCCCAACCAAAGGAACTGCCTAGACAATCTTTCAAAATCTTTGATAAAACTGGAAGGTGCAAAAAGAACCAAGCATCTGTATAAAGGAAGAGATTGCACCACAGACTTCAAAAGAGTCACTCTGCCAGAAGAAGAAATCCACCTGCAAGTCCAATGATTGACCATATTTTGGAACTTATCAATAATCCCCTACCAAAACAATTTAGGCAGCGAGCAAACAGCAAGTGGGATGCCAAGATAAACAAAAGGAAGAGTTCTAATCTGAAAATGAAGAATACTGGAAATCCTCCTTTGAATAAGCTTAGGATTATTAAAGAAATAGATAAAAGACTTCCCTTCATTAATACATTGACCTGAAGCAGCCAAGTAGTAATCCAGAATGCTATGCTATCTAACAGCCTCCTCAACCTTGGCACGGCCCATGAGAGTTGTATCATCCACAAACTACAAATGAGATTGGGAGGGGATATTATTTCCCCAATTCCATCCCTGGATCAAGCCACACTCCACCTGAGATCTTATAAACCTCCCTAAGCCTTAAGCAATCAAAATAAAAAAAGTATGGAGACAAGGGATCTCCTTGTCTAAGCCCCCTAGAAGCTCCAAACAACTCAAAAGGCTCACCATTAATCAACATCGAAAAGGATGACGAAGTGACACAACTCTTGACCCACTCAATCTAGTCACCAACAAAACCAAATGCTCCCAAAATATTAAATAAGAAGGCCCATTTAACACGATCATACACTTTAGCCATGTCCAACTTAATGAACATGGATTTTTCTTTAGAACAAGCCATAGAATGAATGGTCTCAACAACAATAATAACACCATCCAAAATCTACATGTACCAGCAACAAAGCCCCCATGTTCCTCTGAAATTAGCCGACTTAACCAAGGTTTCAACTGCTCTACAATCAACTTCGTAATTATTTTATACACCACATTACACAGAGCAATAGGCCTAAAATTGTCCAAAGTATTAGCCCCAACCTTCTTTGGTATGAGGGCTACAAAAGTAGCATTGATAGATTTCAACATTTGTTTGTTCATGAGAGACTCTTGAACAACCACCAAAAGGTACAACTTAATCACTTCCCAAAACTCCTGAAAGAATTTAGCAAGAAACCCATTAGGCCTAGGGGCTTTTCCTCTTTTCATCTAGAACACAACATCTTCAAGCTCTGATATAGATATAGGACAAAGCAAAGATTCATTCATTTCTCTACTAACCAAAGGAAATATACTCCCCAAAATCAAAGCTTTCTCGTCCTCAATAGGAGAGTCCTCAGATAACAAAGCAGAAAAGAAACAAACAGATTCAGAAAAAATAGAAGCAGAAGAAGAACAAGTCTCTCCATTCTCCACCAAAAGAGAGGAGATAACATTACCTTTTCTTCTATTCTTCACCGAGTTGTGAAAGAAGGAAGTATTTCTGTCTCCAACCTAAAGCCACTCAATTCTAGACTTTTTTTTTCCAAGAAATCTCCTCCCTTAACTCTCATTCTTCCACTTCCTTCACCGCAACAGCCTCCAACAAGCCAAGCTCCTCTGTGAGATCTTTGTCACGAATCTACCTAGTAATCAAATCCAACTGAGTCTGGGCATTCTTCTTTTCTTGGAAAACATTACCAAAGTGTTGTCTATTCCAACACTTCAACTTATACTTCACAAATTGAAGCTGCTTAGAGAAGGAGTACATAGCATTACCATACGTCGGCTTTCCAAGCCACCACCAGCCAGGAAGCAAGTCATGGAGAGAATCATCCTTCAGCCACATAAGTTGAAACTTGAAAGATAAATTTATACATCATCGAGGCAACTCAACAACAAGCTTGATAGGCTAGTGATCAAAGCCTCGACCATCCAAAATCTTAGAGCTAGTCACCCACTTGTCCCCCATCCAAAAACTAGATACCAAGAATCTATCCAATCTTTCAAAAATAGTCACTTCCCCAATTCTCCTATTACTCCAAGTGAAAACCCCATTTGCAGGCTTCATATCAACTAGGTTCAAGAGCGCAATATTATCCTACAAGAGCATCGAAGAAGAATCCAGGTAGGCATTGCCTCCCCTTTTCTCCTCCATAAAGATAACGGCATTGAAGTCCCTAGCCAAAATCCAAGGAAGATAAGGATCCAAAGACCTCACATACCTCACATGACCCCATAGAAAAACCTTACCCTGAAAGTCAGAAGGGGCATACAAGTTTGAGAAGAGAACTCTATCCCCTAACTCAAGATGAGAAGCCATAAAAGAAATCAAACCTTTGCACGAGTACCACCAAAATGGTCTAACTCTACGAGGGTCCCACAAACAAGCCACCCCACTAGAACTACCAAATGCCCCAATACATTGGCACTAATCTTGACCCCAAATATTCGAAGCCACCCCCAACATACTATCAACCTAAAGAAAAACCACATCAGGAGAATGAAAATGAATCAAATCCCGAATAGCCTTTTGTTTAGGGATGTTATTCATACCCTGCACATTCCAAGAGAGCACAATCATCATTGAGGCTGCAAAGAGTGAGCATCAATAATCTTCACCAACCTTGACTCCACCAACGTCTCACTAGTTAGCTTGAACTTTTCGTGATCCTTCTTTCTACCCACCTTAAGAGATTTCTCAAGAACCCCTTTCTTAGGGGTTTTTTGTTGCAAACCTAAAGTAGGGAAATGAGACTTATTTTTACCTGGGTTAGAATCACCCCGCACCTCAAAGAGAACACCACCAGCATCTGTGGGTCCACCAGAAGCCTCCATCACCAAACCAGACGTAGCCAAAGCAGAGCCTGGAGAAGGCACATCAATATCCATCTGAGAACCCTGCACGCCAAGCTGAACCAAACTTGGAGGCCCAGTAGACTGATCCTAGGTACCTCCTTAGCAAGGGAACCCACTGATTTTTGCAAAACCTCCTGAAAACCATCCACCTAGACCAAATCCTCATACTCCTCAAACCTGTTAAAGATTTCCTCCTCATGCCTATCCCTAAAGGATCTCTTTTGGCCTTGACTACGATTACAAAACTTAACTAAGATAAATCCTTCTTTATCGGCTCCTCCTCCCTGCATGGGATCTTTACCCTTGTCTACTCTCAAAATAGGCTGAGAAGGAGCATTAATTGCACCAGCAACATCAGAAGCTCGAGGGCACCTCCACTAAAGATGGCCATATTCACGACATAGCTGACACCTAAAAGGAAACATCTCGTAATCTGACAGTTGAGTCCAAGAGCAAGACCCAATAGTCATATCAATAGAATCTAGTAGAGGTTGGCTCAAATAAACTTTAACACAAACCCTTGCATATGAAAAAATTCTCTTATTCAAAGTTTGTTGAGAAGGACCAATAGGTTTTCCTGGCAACAACGCAATCAACTGCAATATATCACTTCTCCAACATTCAAGTAGTAGTCGAGGAAGACGAACCCAAACCAAAACTCTAGAAGGTAACTCCTCCACCAAGTTAAAGCTAGCATGCCATGGTTTGATGAATAGACCCACTTGATTATAAAAGTACATACCCCATTCAAAGGCCTTGTTCCAATAAAAAATACACGAGAAATCCACCATAAAGAAGTTATTTGTATCCATCAAAATATCAAAATCTCCTTCTGAGTTCCATGTCTTGCGAATCCAAGTATCTAGGAATGGGTGAGAAGCCCTCATCCGCATGAATTTACAATTCAATACATGATAGCAGTAGTAGTCAATATCCTCAGCTACCGATTCCAATTGTATTACTAGAACCGACCACTCTTGGGCCCTCTCCAAGCATCCATTCACTTTTTGCAATTTAAGAGCTCCATTTTGAACCACACCCAAACCAGAAGAGTGAATGGGGATTCCAACATCCTCCTAGGCCATAGAAGCATCATGACCTACCAAATCCAAGGTCACATGATGTGCCATTTACACCAAAAGAAAGAGGGCCCAAATGTTCCCCCACACACCAAGCCGAATCCAAAGTAAAGGCCCAGAACAAGCGCACAAACACAAGAGACACTAACACAAAGAAAGGAACAAATCCCTCCCCAAACGTGCAGCAAGCACAAACCAAAGGGTGCACAAAGAAAGAAAGCAACACTATTTTTGAAACCCACACGCACAGCCCACCACAGCCGACACCAAAGGGACGCCACACAGCACCAAGGACAGGAAAAAGATGAAGAGAAAATGATCCAATCTCCTTGACCACCCACAAGCAAGCAATACCCCTGTGCTCATAAAACACCAGTCTACAGGCTAGGGCGCGGGTGCCCTAGCTCGCCCGCACAAGCACACCATCACCATCTCGAATTTGGAGCTACCTCATTAATTGAATAATTTTAATTATTTGATTAATTCATCATTTTCCTATATCCACCTTTAATTAAATAATTTTGATCATCGTGAGTATCAAACTCCACAAAAACCTCATAATCACCAAGTTATCATAGAAACCATAACAAATGGATCTGAAGCATTTGAGGAATCTACCAAGGAACAAATATTAGAAGTACAAAAAGATCCTTCCTTGGCTAGAGCACTTGATTCTCTCATTTTTATTGATACCAACACATATTTTATTAGACTTGCACAAGCTGGTGCCAAGCTACCTTTTGATTTTAACATAGCTACTCTTAGCAGGAAAGCCCTAACACAAGCCATGTTATCAAACATTCCATCAAATGAGAAACAACCCATAATTCAAGATATTAATAAACAAATACCTCAACCTCCAATGAAAAACATGCCAAGTCAACCAAAAATACCTCCATATGACAGATTCAATGTCATTTTCTAAACAATTCATAAATATGTTATATCAAAATCCAAACATGGGCGATCAAACAATCTCTCAAATCTAAAATCCCCCTAACACAAACATTCCACATACATCTAATAAAATAAACATGATTATCAAATCCTCAAAACATTAACATTCCTCACCCTTCATCACAAAAATTCCAAATTACTCAAAAAACCCTTTCATGACTCAAAATCCTACACCATATATCACTCTTAACATTCCTTCTACACAAGAACCTAATGCAACAAGGAGCACATATAATCCTAATAACCCATCACTTACCATCACAAAACAAGACTCCAAATCTAACATACCAAAAAATATATCATACCACATCCTTCACAACCCCTCACATCTATTATATCCACCAACATAAGTATTCCTCAACAATACATCCCACCTCAACAAAAAAATAGTCAATAACAACATCCACCACAATAATAATAATATACTCCTCAACAACAAAACCCTCAATAAAAACATCCACCACCACAACAACAATATATTCCTAAAAAAAAAACCCTCAAAAAAACATCCACCATGTTGTACCCAAAATAAAAAAATTTGCTTCAATAAGGCATTTTGGTAAAAATGGTCTAAATCTTGTAAAATTGTTGTCAATAGTCAATTTTAGGTCAAATGAAGCATGGGATTTTTGTGGGTTCATTTTCAGGAGGATACTAGCAAATTTTGAAAATTTTGAACATTAGGGTTTTAAACCCCTATTTTTAGGAAAACCCTAAAAAATAGGACCTTTCTAGAATTGACTCGAAATGATTTTGATAGGTTAATTTCACTTCACAATCACACTAGTCAAGTCAAAATCATCAAAAATTCAAGTTTTCTCTAGTGGGTCTACTTCACTTTTTCAAGAGAAAAGTTAGGACCTCTGAAGTCAACAATGGCAGATGGCCAGTACCAAGTGTCAAAATCAAAGCTTCAAACATTGCACAGCGGAATATTTGGTGAATGATGCTTGAAAAATGGCGAACAATGGAGGGGAATTTCAAAAGTTGAAAAACATGAAAATTTGACTAAGTATAGAGCAAAAATGCATCCCTACAAGCCAAGGGCACCCAAAATTTTTAAGCCTTAGTTTCAATTTTCAGGCTTCATGAACTCCAGTAGCTCCTCCTCAGATTTTGTCATGCTTCACAATGAGTTCGTCAGCAAGTTCATCAAAGTAGGCAAACATCCAGAAATGAAAGTCGAAATCAAGTGTTTTCATCATGAAAACAAAAATGAAAATTTTCTTAGAAGCACAAATGCACCCATGCAAGCCAGGGGCGACTAGGAATTTGAACCTCTTAAAACAATTTTCTGAGATTGTGAAACTAGTCATCCTTTCCAGAATGTTTCTAGCTTCACACTGGATCCAACATCTTGATCACGAGATTCGTCAATCACAGGCAACTGCAGATCAAAGCATGGGAGGTTAAAATTGAAGAAAATGAAAACCATCTAAAAATTGGTTAACACTGGCAAGAAAAAGCACCTAATCTCAAGAAGGCGCCTAGAAATTTAAGCCACCGGATTTAGTTATCAGGGTTCACAGCTTCTAGGAACATCTTCTCATATTTGATCATGCTCTATAGTGAATCTATTAGCCAAACCCTAGGATCAATCAGATGATTGGAATTAGGGATCAAATGGAGGTTTTTTATCAAGCAAAAGATGAAATTCTTCAAAATCTTCTAACATTGGTAAGGTGGCATCCAAAGTCAACTCCCAGTTACAAATTTTGAAGACTTTCTCATGTCTAGGCATCCCAAAATTTGGGGAATGCTTCTAGTTAACTACCAATCATGGAGATAACTCCTACAATCAGGGTTTGGATGCCCTAACTGATGCTTCCACCTCCAAAACCTATTTATCAAGCATCTAGGCATCCTTTCTCATCATTCTTGTAGGTTGACTCCAAACGCCAAACATAGAATTTCATTCTTTACGGTATTTGAAGGATCAAATGATAAAGGTTTTCAACGTTCTTCATATTTTCAAGAGCAAGTTACACAATAAGACGTTTTTCAAGACTTCATATCTCAAGGCATCATTTTTCAAAGGCAGCAATTCATATCTCTAGCTTTTTCCCCCAAATTCTTCTAATTTTATCTTAGGTTTTCTTTCATGCTCGAGCAAACTCCATTTTCTCACAGATTTGACGTTTTGGGTTCGTTTAACACAGCATTGGCCATAAAATCCATGTGCCAATTTTTTTTGAAAAATTGCCCCGTTGCCCCAATTTTTTAGGGTTTTTGCAAAAATTCATCTTTCCAAAAAATAAACAAATTGGGTTTGATTAGCTCATAAGCGCCTACAAAACCCATGTGCCAAAATTTTCCAAGAAAAAATAGCTTCTACCTTTGAGGTATTGTTGCATGTCCAAGAAAAAGTCATTTTTTCAAAAATCTAACGTTCTAGGTTCATTCAAAAAGATATTCTCAACAAAACCCACATCTTAGAATTTTTCGTAAAAACTACCCCTTAACGAAGCTATTTTTAGCCTCTATGGAAAAATTTGTCCAAGTATAAGCATGTGCTAGTTATTGTTCCATATTTTCAGTATGTAGTTCTCTCAAGTTAAATTCAAGATGAAATTGATCTTACTTCATGATTTCCTGAAGACAGCTGACACCGATTTACATCGAGCACATCCAATAGTCAATTCAGACACCTTGGAAAGCGTAGATGGCATCACCATTCAATGGATAGCAAGAAGATCTGGAAGGTAGTTACTCCAATTATAGAGCCACCACCGGTTACTACCACGCTATCTTCCACACTTCCTTTCTCGTTTGAGGATGCCCTACGATTCAGTCACTGCATAAGAACATAAATAAAAACTTTTTACTTGGAGAGAACAACAACTCTTCAAGGTAAAAACCTACAAGGCAATTGTTGATGGGTGTTTTAGCACTTTCTCAACACAGGCAGTGCATAGGTGCACTACCTCTCTTGGAAGGCAATCTCCAACATCAAGTTGTTGAAAATTACCCCAAGGTCTCTCGGGTGTCAGGTCATGACTTGCTTGGAATATCTCGGTTGTTTTAATGTGATCTTGTTGGTAATCACAGGGCAGACTTACATGAGTTAAGTTGGAGGAGAATTGGTTCTTCCAATGGAGTTCTTAAGATGGGAAAGTAATTACAGAATTGTTGTAGGTTCAAACAACAGTCTAAAACTCCTATTTTAGCTTAAGATTTGGCTTTACAATGTGTAATGAACCTTGTTCAAAGTCACTATTAAAAAAAAGGAAAAAGGGTAGGGGAAGGGAGAAGTTCCTAGACCTGAAATTAGCAATGAACAGTGACAATGGAGGACCCTACTGCGAACATCCTTCCCAAAACTAAGTTCCATTTAACCAAATTGCTTCATAGTCTCATGAAACTAGTGCAAGCTTCTAAGGACTGCAAATTCTCAACCATTCATTCACCATTAGCATGAATAAAAGATGGAAATTTAGTGCAGCTTTCAATTTATGCCCAGACTAACTTTACACAGCTATTTACCATCAATAAATAGCAAAAAGTATGGACAAGGAAGGTTGCCAACACACAACAGAATTCTTCAATATCAATGCACAGCATTAACTAATATACTAAAGCAAGCTAAAACATATAGAACATCAAAGTTAATCTACTCAAATTCACTAACTAAGAGAAGAAGAATCATGAAACATGCAAAGGAACTCAAGAATCCACCAAATTCAATGAATTTCTATTAAAATTCCAGCAGCATGTCATTACAACAACTCAACTCTCTCTTGAAAATGAGAGGAGACCCCCTATTTATAGTGTTCTGGTGTAAGTGTACCTAGGCTTGCTTGCACAATCAACTAAGAAGACCTTCTCCCTGTCTTCTTCCTGGAACCTGATAGCTTCTAGGCTCTGGTTAGGCTTAGGTCATTAACTAAGCTTTGTTTCAACTCCTCTCCAAGAGTTTCTCAACTTTGTGCTTCACCTTGGGAGACTAACACCAATTTGATTTAGCAACTTTCTCCTACACTTAGAAGTCTCTAAGTGCCAACATCACAAAACACCTTGAACTGATTGTAGGGGTGCTAGAGATACTGGAAACATGCATTTCACATCCAATTAGATCCATATTGGATGGTCTTCAATCTTCACATTTACCGATTTCAAGAATTTGCCTTGAGAAGGCCTAATTCCTTGTAGCCCTTGACAGTGTCCTTTTTGGCTTTCTTGCTCAAATTCTCCAAACAACCTGGCAAACAAATTGCACTTTTAGAGACCCATTTGGATCCTTTAAAAGATTTACAAGGTTTCAGTTCTCTGTGCCCTCCGTACACTAGTCTCCTAGAACCTAGGGCAAATAGGCCTAATAGGCCTAATTCCTAGGAACCTATTGATTTCTTGCTCCTTATCACAACAAATGGATTGACAAACCCTCAATCCTCTTAATATGTTGTGGTGTGACTATACTCTACCTAGAACTGTACCTGTTTCGTATGGTACCTCCTTCCCCTGCCTATGTTCTTCAATTTTCCACTATCAAACCTCTAACCGGACTTCCCAAGCTCGCCTAGGGTTTGATTTTAAAAATACTTACTCAACTCCACATGACTCCTACTACTAGATATATACAAATACATGGCTCCCCTAACAAATCCATCTACTCTCAGGAAAACCCCATGGCTAGATTCCATGGGGGAGCCATTAAAGGACTGACTGTTCAAAACAGGTCCAACAAACCCTCTAGACCCTAATCTATGAATTCACAACACTAATTTAACTCAGATTAACTTGCTTACAGAATGAAAAAGACTTAAAACTACACTATGAACATGAATATAATGCCAAATCAGTATATACAATGCATTTGATATCACTGTCACTCAAGATATTCGGGAAAACACAGAAATTGCAGACTTGTCTTCTATTCCAAAAACCAAAAACTTGATTACAACCACCCTAACATCTTGCATTCGAGCCACACCTTACATAGATTCCATTTTCCATGTTTCAAGGGATGTTGGTCGATCCCACACTCCTAGCTTTTAGGGGATCCAAGATAACTAAGTTGCATGCAACCTGACAAATGTTGTCATGCAACTTTGCAACAACTTTTGTAACTTTGTCCTTATGCCATGATCCTAAATCTTAGGACCTCTACCTCCTTGATTCCGAGCAACCAACCCCTTAACTACCTCTTGGCATCTTCTAACAACATAGATGTGTTTAGAACACATTTAAGGCTCAACTTTCAATCCAAACTACTAAGCTAATTAAAGCAAAAATTAACAACAATGATTAAACTATGGTGACCTTAATCCTAGTGACTAACTCACCTAGTCCACACACAAACAAGACCTTCTAAGGTCCAAAATAAACACACTATTACCCTGACTTGGCTAAGGTCAGGTACAAGCCAAAAATGATAACTAACAAAATGGAGGTTAGCCTAGGTGCTCCTGCACCATGTTCAAAAAGCAAAATGAATGGCCAAGATTTAATCTCATTGTGTGGCCAAGATTCACTACAAACTAGGGTTTCACCTACCCCCAAATATATTACAATTTAAAATTACATCCTTGTCATTTAGCCTATTTTGTCCTCTAGTGAGCAGCAATGTAGCTCTTTTGTCTCGTAGCTGATTTCCTTTTGTTGCAGCTACACTGTGAGGAACTCATCATCTATGACAGGATTTCCTTCTCTCTTCTTGATGGTGGCGTATTCCACAAATTTGACAATCAATGCCCGGAGCTTACTCCACTCCAATATATCTGATTGAATCACCTAGAAATTCAATTTCCTGGATTTGTTTGTGAGCTCATCCTAGTCCCTGTCATATTTTTGTGCATTCTTTATCACCTATTCAGATTAGGCGAAGGCCCATGCAAGAAAACCCATAAAATTTGGTGTAAGTGCATCTACAGTTCCATTTCCCATCTTCTTGTGAAAGTATGGCTTTATTTTCTCTAAATCTAGCTCAATGGTGGGCACATCAAAATTTGTCATCAGCCTTAGATACTCTCCACAAGGCGCCCTAATTTCCTTGATCCAATCAATTTCTTGCTCCACCTCATGGAACACCTACCCCAAGACTTCCTTTATGTGATGTAAGCTCAGCTTCCATGTCTCCACGAGCCAGTGGTCACACTCTACCAGAGCAAACTCCTTCTCCTAGGATTTATAAGGTATCTTGAGAATAGCCTCAAACTTGGGATATGTGATCCTATATAACTCAGGGAAGTCAGTGTAGAATTTCCTTATTCCCTCGAGTACCTTTTGTACTTCCAGGAACTTGTTTTTTGTCCTGATAGCACGACCTATGCCCATGTTCCCATTGTAGAGGACTTGTCAGAACAAATCCTCTGTAGCCTTTGTCCAATTCTTTCTTTTTTTCCAATTGGTTAATGTGGTCCTTGGATAGCAATTGTGGCGGTGCAAAGGATGATGTGGTGGGAAGCTCTTTGACTGACGACCATTGTTGGATGTATATCGTTAAGTTAGCCACTTGTGCTTTCAACTCCTCCTTGGAAGTCTTATGTTTGTGCATTTGGTGCACAATGGTGGAGACAGATCCCTGAAGATGGTCGATCTTTTTTTCTCTTGTTGATGTTCCCAAATCAAGGGTAGAAACATTATAACTTACCTCTTCTTCTCCCATAACTAGGGTGGCTATCTGTATGGTTCTGGATCTGGACACATCCATTGTCAGGTAGGATCTGACCTTTGGCTTCTTCTCCTTCTTTGTGCTAATTTGGGCTCAAGCTAAGATTTCCTCCATCCTTTCCCTAAAATCCTTTGGGGTTGGGGTTTTCTTTTCCAGCTATTTCTCAATCCGTTTAGGCATCTGATATTCTCCTCTTGGTGATTCATGATCACCTTCTTCTCTGCGGACGTGTTGGAGTTCAATTTCTTTGTTTCCTGAAGCCTCTTGTTCGTCCTTTCTCCTTCTTCTTCATCAAAATCCCAAATGAATACTGTTTCCTTTCCTAGGGATTCAACAGCTGCATGTTCTTTGGGGTTGTCCTCCCCTTCAGTGATTTTCTCTTGTTCTTCTTGGTCATGCCCATGTTCTTCATGATGTTCCATTTTTGGGCTCTTTTGGGCTTCAGTCTCTTCCTCGGGTTTATCTTCTTCTTTCTTTTCCTCTTCTTCATGATGAGGCGGCACCTCTTCATTGTGCTTGAGGCCTTCTTCTTGCTCTTTTGACAGAGGCATCTCCTTATCATTCTCAGGATTTTTATTTTGTTCCCCAGTTGGTGGTTCGGTGTATTCCTCCATTTCCTCTTTTGCATTCTTCTCCTCTTCAAGAGGTTGCTTCTCTTCCTCTTCTCTAACATTTTTTATTTTTGGAGCCAACTCCTCTTCGAGGTTCAGGTCAAAATTTTCCATAATATATTTGGTACCCGGCTCTTCAGTGTCTTCCTTAGATGACTACGTCTCCTCCTCCTCTCCTTCACACACCACTTTATCAATTGTCAAATGTTGATACTTAGGGTGCTCATGGTAGTCATTTGCTTCTTCCTCCATCCCTTTTTTTGCTTATCTTTCTTGCCTCTCCAACTCTTCTGATATTTGCATTGTTGCTTTCATTTCAGGTGGTTCAGTTGGAGGAGTAGGGACAAGAAGGCCTGCAACAACCCATGCTAGGACAGCTTGCACATCAGGATTCATAAATATCCCAGAGATCTTTGTTGGCATGTTTTGCATGTGCCTAGCAAAGGCTTTTGGAAGCAATAGGGTGGGCATAGGCATTATTGTAGTAGCTAGTGGAAGATATGACGATGGAGACATGGGCGAGGAAGAGAGCGGGGAAGTAGTGGCAGAGAAGGAGTCTATTATCATTACTTGTGTAGTAGGTGGGGTGGAAGCAAGGTAGACTAAGATATCCACCACGGGCGGAGAAGTGGCAACCATCACCTGAGAAGCAGGTAGCGGGGCAGCAGTGGTGGCAATGTCAGCAGCAGCGGTGACCACAAGAGTAGAGGCAGTAGATGGGGACCTTGGTTGTTAACCTCTAGTTCTTCTCCTTCATGGAGCAGGTCCTCCTAGATGGTGGGAATTTCTATGAAACTATCTGATGTTTTCAGCTTCTTGGAGGGTTCACCCTTTGAGGCTTTCCTTGAATACACCCTGGGTTTAGGCTGCCTTTCAGTCATCTCTTTTCTCTTTCTCAACCTGGTGGTGGGAGGAGATTTTGAAGTTTCTCCAGATGGGGTAGCAGTTGTCCCACTGTCGGTCTCGCTTCTTGGCTCATCCTCAAGCTCACTGTATGTCAAGGTGACTCCTTGTTGCTTTAACTGGGAAATCTACCCATCAATCCATTCTTTTGCTCTTGCATCGATCAACTTCATCAAAATATCGAGGTCATTGACCCCCTCTTCATTCCAATCAATTAACAGCAGTGGGAGATTGGCAACTGCACCATATCGAGGATCAATTACTATATTTTCATCCTCCACTATTTGATCTAGCACAGGGAACAAGTTGACCCTCTTGAAAAAGTACAATGTTATGCGCATGTAGTGCCTCATTCGCACTTCTTTGCCATCCTTGCGGTTGTCCCAAAAGTCCTCAACATCATGTATATGGGCATGTTCCAGACCGACCATCTTCCTGAGTTTGTCGTAGGGGTCCATCTGCGGCCATACAGTATAGAGCTCTAGGTTATACTCCATAAGTTCTTTATATGAATGGTCTGCACACTGGGATGTGTGGAGTTCATACATCCCTTGGCCGAAGGAGAGGGGATAGGGAATCCCTGCCTTATGTTTATTGCTTAGGAGGGCATCTGCGCGTTGCAGTTGCCAAGAGAGCTCTAGCAATATTATGCGGTCATTTAGGTATCGGGTTAGCTTGTATGGTTTCTCTCAGAAACCTTTAGCTCAAATATAGGTAAACTTTGGAAATTGTATGAAAAAGAAGCCGAATTGGTGGAGGAAAGCATTAGCACTATGTGAGACCCTTCTTTTGAAGTCACCCCCAAGCAATCTGATAACATGGCCTATGAAGGCGTCATTGACTCTGCAATAGTCCTTCTTGAAATTCTTGTATTGGAGCTGAGGGTACCTGTCATAGACCTTTAATTCCCTACCTGGAGCCTCATCTGGAGCTCTAAACAAGCCTCTATATTGCATCCGATCAGCCAGTAAATAGACCAAGATGTCATGTAAAATCGTGAGGTCTTTTTTGCAGCCACAAATTTTTCGTCCAAACAATTACTAATTATTCCTGCCCAGTAGAACTTGGTTTTTCCTCAAAGGATCTCTTCCACGAAGTATAACATCCACTCCTGGAAGTATTTTGCAGTCGGAAGGCCCATAACTCTACTCAATAGGGTTACCAAGTCATGGTAATCCTCGTAGAAGTCGTTGTGGAAGAGCTCTTGGGGTACTTTAGCTACATTGCCCCTTTTTTCTTTTAACGAGTATTGATTGATGATCTTTTTGCACTTGAGGGGGTCTGCATCCCACATCTCCTTAGCATCTTCTTTGGATGCTTCCTCCATTTCGCCAAATGTAGGGATATGAAAATCCTTACCTATTGATTTGGCAGATAGGTTAGCCAATTTCCATCTCTGTCCACAATTCTTTTCATGTCCTCTTGATAGGCCTCCCTGCAGGCCATTACGATCTCAGGAGCAATGAGAGCAGGCGGGAAACCAGCAGCCTTGGCCAACCCACTGCTTCTAATCTTCTTGGCATTTTCTGTCGTGGGGCTGATCTAGACCCTTTGCTTTAATTCATCAATATCTATGTGTCCTAGATTAGTGTCTAAGACCTCCCGCCAATCTGTGGTGACTTTGGAGTTAAGGGGCTCCCCTTGGAATTTGTACTTCATCTGATCCTTATCTTCTTTTCTTCAAGGTGCTTTAGTTGGCTTCTTTCCCTTTTCTTTCTCCACAACTGCCTCCAAAGGTCCTGCACCTAGTTCCATATATCATGCAGGTGAGAGAGAGCAGTAAACATATTTAAGTATAAAACAATGGGAAAGTTAGCCAAAATCCTGCAAAACGATTTTAGATTAGATAATTTACCGTTTAAACATCCTAACATCTCTTTCAAATCAGAATTATCTTGTCATTGGAGGAAGTTATTGCAAGGCAGGCCCAGGGGTACGGACTTCCCTGGGCTGATGGATGTTTCAGAGGTAGTTGTAGGAGGGACGACAATCAGGGCACAGCGGTCCACATGTCCCAACCCACATCGATATTTTGGCATGAAGTGGGGGTCCACCGAGGAGGTCAACCCATTTTAGCATGTGGGTCAAGTTTACTTTGAAGGTTTGGAGGTGTTTAGGTCATCCTTTGGTCATGCGGGTCCTAGGCAGGCAGAAGCAGGAAGTGGCTTGGCCATTTGAGACTATGTCGTTTAAAACGGCACTGGCAAGATGCAATCCCGTAGAGGGCATTCCACCATACAAGATTCGCGGCTCTAGTCAAACAACATCACAATTCATTTGGAGTTTAAGTCATCGCGGGCCAGAAGGTGCGGGTAGGCATTAGGTGTTGGCCGTTTGGGAATGGCAGGGACAAGACAGAATCCCGCAAAGGGCCACCCTCAAGAGATGGTCCACCCAACACTCATCAGTTAGTCATTCTCGCAATTCGGGTTAAGATGGTGGTAGTAAGTTTGGGTCTCGCAAGGTGGGATGGTGAGGGTAGCCGGCGGTTTTAAGACAGCGGGAGCAAGGTGGAAGTTCACAGACAGTCGCCCACACGAAACAGTCTGCATAGGTTTCATCGGCTAATTACTTTTGTTCTTTTGTTCAAATGGACATGGCAAGCTCGAGCCTCGAAGGGTGGAAGGTTGGTCATTAGGGGTCGTTTGGGATGGCGAAGTCACCACGGTGGCCCGCAGACAGAAGCTTGTGAGTAAAGGTCCACGAAGGGGCTAACACTTGGTCACTTATAATGCCTAAGGGAATGGACAGTAGCAGAGGGGTCAGGACTCGCCCATCGGGGAAATGTTAGAGCCTCATCATTTGAATAGTCATTGTCATGATGGTGGAAGGGAAGCATAAACGTGCATGGTCGGGTCCACACAAGGTTGGGTCAGCCCCATTGAAAAATCGAGCAGCGGTGAAGGTTGCGGAGTCCGATGAGCGGACCTTCAGGCTATAAAGGTCGTTGCGAAATGACAGACACTGAATGGAAATCCGCAGAAGGAGGTACGTGAGGTTTACACTTAGGTTCCTATGCGCGAAGTTCGACCGAAATTTAACTGAGTGGGGCACGCAGGGCATGCGGGAGTTATCGTTTAGCCATTTGGAATGTTTGATTGAGCAGCAGCGAAGGCAAGACAGAGGTCCGCATAGTCGGACCCAATAGGGTAAGAGGCCATTGATTCAAAGTTTATAGTTTTAAGGAATGGGATGAAGACATACACCTTGCGGGCCCGCGTGGAGTGAAAGCCCTAGCTGAAGAACAATTGTGGGAGGGTTGAGTTCCGCAAGCTCCCTACTGAGGATTTTGAAGGTTTCTCATCATTCAAAGACATGGGTTTTGATCGCCGAGGGTCATTCTGACTGGATTTCAAGTTTTCCTTCTAAAATTTGATGAATTTTCTACAAAAATTAAAGAAAACTCGAGGGAAAATGGCGACGAAAGACCAACCTATTAATCCCGATGAAGGATGAGCAATCTTTGGGAAAAGCTTTGAATTGGAAACTAGGCTTCTGACAAATGAAAATGACATCTCGAAAGGAGATATTTATAAAAAAATAGTGCATTTAATGCACCTCATGAATGCTTGTATGGCGACGCTAGAGATTGGTTGGTAGTCAGTTTGAAAACTACCGTAGGAAGGGCGAAGTCCGTTAGGTGGATGACAACTAGCAGTTAGTCGCTCGAGGTTCGGCAATGGAAACGGCGCCAGAGGATGCGGATTCCGCGAGGTAGAAGGGCGCCGAACAATGGCTGTTTGGAATGGCCGGGAGGTCGGGGAAACCCGCATAGAGCGGCCCGCAAGGGCGGGCCTACCTGGCTCCAAAGACGCCAACTTTAAAGAATGAAGGAAAATAGCTAAGGGAACTCCGCAAAGGCCTAAAGCCTTGAGAATTTGAGGGTGGAGAAACATGGTCACTTCATAATGATTCCTCTAAGATTATCTAACCACTTAAAACACAAAATAGGGGGCACGTAAAATGATACAACAACAAAACGCGACCCGACGAGGCGAAAAGAAAGAGGGTCCCCATTTTGAATGAGGCATGTGTGCTACGGGCACAACAGTAATCTCTACAGAGTTGACTAAGGGTAGAAAAAAGGTGACAAGTGCTATCAATTTCATGAGAAATTTTGTATCACAAGTCCCTTGCCAGTATCAATGTGAAGATGGGGAGTACATTGAGCTCGATGAAGTGCAAACAGAATTCCAAAACCCCATCTGTAGTATTTTCAACAGTGACAATCAAGGACTTTTAGAGTTAGATTGTGGATGACGAGGAGAGGTTGCCAAGACATCACATCATTCAAAAGAGTATCAGTGCTCTAGATGATGAGGTAGTTAACAACCTCTTGGAGGAGATGATTGCTCAAGATGCCAACCAGTGAACTACCAATTAGGACGTCCCACCTTTTCCAAAAATAACATTTAACATAGCAGTTAAACTTGACGCCTTTTCCAAGTTAAGTCGTTGTCCCACCTTTCATGCATGCCCATTTTTGGAGACACCTTTTGTACAGTGGAGCTCTATTTAGTTTTAGACTAGTTAACTGATGTAGTATTTCCAATTAACTATTAGTTTCATTTGTTTAGACATAGGAATAAATCTTGTTGATTGGCAAGACTGAATGTTAACTCAAGGAGATTTTAGGGTTCCCTACTTCTTTGGGTGTCTATAAATAAGAACCTTTGTTCATTATTGCTTAATCATACTTGTGATAACAAAACACTAAGCAATTTTCTAGCTTTCTTGTTGTTCATATACTTTCATTCACTCTTTGTCCAAGTGTAATTTGGTTGATCGTTGATTGTAGATTGTCCTCTTTCTACATTTTTTTGTCCCAAACATGTATCCATTGATTGAGTTTGAGAAAATAAATCAAAAGAGCAATGAGCCTTTGATCCAAAGTTTCAAGATCTTTCAATATTTGTTGTTTCTATAATCTTTGTTTTGATCTACACCTTGAAAAGAGCAATGAGCCTTCGAGGGAATTTAGAGATTAAGTATATCATTTGATGTTGTTTCTTATAATCTATATTTTAGCCTACACCTCGAAAAGAGCAATGAGCCTTAAAGGGAATCCTGATATTTAGCTTATCATTTGATGTTGTTTCTTAATAATCTTCATTTTAGCCTACACCTCAAAAGAGCAATGAGCCTTTGAGGGAATCCTAAGATCTAGCTTATCGCTTGATGTTTACTTGCATAAACTTTATTTTAGTGTAAATTTGAAAGAGCAATGAGCCTTCAAATGCATTCTGAGAACCAATTGTCTAAGTTACCCAAATCATTCCCTGTTAATTCTAAATCCTCTCGCTCTGAATTTACCTGGGGAGATAGAAGCGTTATAAATGTAGGCCAAGTTGTAGTTGAGATTACGAAACCAGAGAAAACCTCAACTGTAATGCATAGAGTTTTATAAACCTTGTCCTCTTAGCTAAGTTAAAAATATAGGAATTTAGTTTACATTTCTTTTAATGCATAATCAGCAAAAGAGGGAGCTTCCCCTCCTAATTTGAAGAGCAGTTTATCTGTGAATAGTTGTTCATTTCCTATACGCACTCTAGAGGTGTGAATTGAAACACCAACACACCACAACAACAACAATATATTCATCAACAACAAAACCCTCAACCACAAAATCCACCACAACAACAATACATTTCTCACAAGAAAAACCCACAACAATAACACATCCCACAAAAACAATACATTAGCTAACAACAGAAACCTCAACTACAAAATATACCACAACAACATAACCCTCGCCAAAATAATACACTACCACAACAACAATGCTTCCCACAATAACAATATATTCATCAATAATAAAACCCACAACAACAATAATAAATTCATCATAAACACATTCCTCAACAACAATACAAACCTCACCCAAAAACAGCAAAAAATCACTCCACAACAATAAGCAACTTAAAAAACCAAAACACTCCATGTAATCCATATAACCCTATTCAAAGACAAAACATACTACAAACACAAACCAATCTCCAAAATAACCAATCTAATGACTTGGAATTGCAACTATAAAAATTGAATCAAAATTTTAATGACATGCAACTAGGACAAACAAAGAAAAGTTATACACTTGAGGACATTTTTCCATATACATTTGATAGAAACATAGCTATGATACCTTTCCCTCATAATTTCATAATGTCCAAATTTAACAAATATAAGGGAAGAGGTGATCCACGTGTGCACAAACGATAGTTCTACATGTCATGTCTAGAGTTGGCATATAACAATACATATTCAATGCACCTCTTTCCTCGAAGTTTAGGTGGACAAGAAATAGAATGGTTCTCCCATCTACCACAGGGTATTAAAACATTCCATGAACTTGTGGAAATTTTTTTTAGTCATTTCTCATACAACATGGAGCATGAAACTACCATGACTGACTTATATAAACAAAACAAAACCCAAGAGAAACATTTGCTTCCTTCCTAAAATGATGGAGGCATAAGTACAACAAATACAAATGGCTTATCCTTGAAAAACAACTCATGGATATATTTTCCAAAATCTTAACACCAAAATTGGTTTCCACTCAATTGTGCAATGTCCTAACACCCTTGAGGAAGTCATAGAGAAAGGTATCACTATTGAAAATGTACTTATCACTAAAGTAATTGTTAAGATCTATAAGAACAATATGGATCAACCATCAAACTCAAATGATAAACCTCGCCTATGGGATAAAAAAGAGAATTCAACCAATGATGGGGTCATAGATACAAAAATTGTACAAAACATACAACCCCCATCAAAACATCAACATAATAACCAAAATTTTAATTCTTCAAGAGGACCACCAAGACCTAATAACACAATTAGATGTAAGTACACTCCCTTAGGGGAACCAATCAAGATGGTCTTGAAAAAAATAATTCAATCAAATCTTATCACACTTCTAGAACTCAGACATTATGACAAACCACAATTTAAACCTTCATGGTATAATGCTAATGATCATTGTGAATACCATGGGACAAAAGTTCATAAAACATCACATTGCATAAAACTTAAAAATATTAAACAAGATCTCATTGACCAAGGGGATGTTAACATCAATCAATGTCTTGAAACTTTTGGAAATAATGATCTAGGAATTTACAAGGATCCAATCTTGAACCATGGTAACAAAAACAAATTAGGAAAATAAAAATATTATAACAAATTTAATCACTCCTATGATAATGTATTAGGACATATCTAGGAATCTAACAATTATATGTTTATTGTCACTATACCTAGTAAGAACCCTGAGTGTGGAGTTACTAGGAAATGAGGAATTTACCATCCAAGGAGCTCCACTATAATCCAAAAGCTTAACTAAGGTGTTTCCAACTGATTATAGTCTCATAACCATCTTAAGAAAACTCTAGCTCAAATATCCATTTTAGAGCTTCTTAGGATTTCTCCATCACATAAATAAATCTTAGACAAGGTACTCTTAGAATCATCTATTCCTATCAACATAGATGCTGATCAATTATAGGATTTGTAGGATATATCACATCTAATCATCACCTATTATTTAATTAAAAGGATCCCCCTTAAAATACATATCATAAGCATTCCCTACATTTGGAAGTATTCATCCACAATCATAAGATCAAAAAGTCTTGGTAGATGGTGGACAAGGCTTAAATATCTACAATTTAAAATTGGTCAAAAAATTGGGATAATCCAATGATGTTATTGAGAAACAAAAGGGTATTATAATTAGAGCATATGATGATAATGAACATGAATTAGGGGACTTTAAATTTTTTATTTAAGGTTGGTCCAGCTATTATGTAAAAACAACATGTCAAGTCTTGGACCTTTATTTACCATATAATATCCTCCTAGGATGCCCATGGATACATGTCATGTAGGTTATCCCTCCAACCTATCATCAATGCCTAAAATTTCCTCACAATGAAACCAAGGTCACTCTTTATGGTGAACCTCAACATTTCCATTATTGTAAGAAATTGAAAGAAAAATATAAAAAATTACTCCAAGTACCTAGCAATGATATAGCCTCCAATTTAAAATCTTGTGTGGATCCATCAATATTAGCCTTCTCATCTAGTATTCATAAATCTCTCCCATATATCAAGGTTCAACTACAATACAAAGGTTGTGGTGATTATGGTCTTAACAATCCTTTTAAGTAGGACAACTTCCATCTTCTCCGAAGACATATGGAAAACCACAACACATAGACAAAACATATACTACTATCAAATTTGATCCTACAATTTTCTACAAGTGGGGAGAGCTCAACAAAGATTTCATAGAGAAGGTGTTTCTAAATGGTTGTACCAAGAGGAAAAGGAACAAGCTACTTTCCCAACAAATCTAAATAGCAAAGGTTTTTTGATCATTAAGAACATGGAACTCATAAGCCATGGTGACCTTAGTCTACATCAACAAGGAATAGGAGAACCACTTGTTCTATAAAAATGATATAAATACCAAGGACTTGGGTATAGTTTGGAAAATAATGTTACCCCAAGCATTGAGAGTATCGCTAGTGAGGTAGTTGAAGATTATACCTTGATTGACACTTCTAACAATGATACCATTGAAAAATATGCCATGTACATTAAGGATATATTTGAGAATGCATCCATAAACACCATCAAGACCTTGTCATTTGATGGAGTTGTTGGACTATTGTTGTCATTGATGTCAAAAGTGCAAATCATGTACGGGAGATTGTTGGCATAATGACTGGGTTTCTCGAGAGCTTTTCAGACAAGTATTGTGCAGGTCGTGATGTCAATAAAAATTTCCTCATTCATTGGTTCATGCTCTCAGTCTAAGGCCAAAGTTGTAAGGAGTCGCGGAGTTTAACGTTTTCCTAACCTATGTCGCGGGGTTCTCAAGTTTTGAAACCTTCTGACTTAGCAATCTCCTTGTGGTTGGCAAGAGTGAATGGAGTCACGGGATTCCCAGTTTTCCTAACCTATGTTACGGGTTCTCAAGTTTTGAAACCTCCTGACTTGGTGACTTACCTAATGAAGTGTTAAGGAAGAAGGCTCTCTTTGTTGTCTTTTTGATCAACAAGTCATAGCCCTTTATTGAATATTTTTCCACATATCGGGAAGAGATGAATAAAGTTACAGCGATCAAAGATCCCAAATATAATAGGTGTGCATAATCAGGAAGACAGTGCATAACCTTTCACTGATGGAAAACTTATCGGCAAAAGCAAGCTAGTCGAAGGGAAATTTTCAAATCACACTGAGCTCGTGTGTCACGTCGATGGAGACCTTATCGAGGAGACCAAGTATATCGAAAAGGCATTTTATTCTCTCAGAGATAGTATATGTCAGCCCGATGGTAATATGGAATGACCACTATTTGTCAGAAAGACATCGAACGATGATTAAAAGGATTTCTAATGGTCCATGCCACTTTGATATTGGGTAAAATTCATAACGTTCTCCCTGAAACATTAGGAATTGAGAAGTATGAGAAATGGGATAGGTGCATGATGCCAACTGTGGGACCCGAGTGTTACAATGGATAACAGATGGTAATGAATGATTGCTTGATATGTCATTTCACATCGATGTTGCGAATGGCATGGCAATGACATGGATGACATGTAGGTTTTGGGCCCGGTTAGATAATGTGGCAAGCATACCCGTGTGACCTGTTTGTATTGGTGGGAGTCTGAATGGAGTCCCAACAATGAAATGATATAATAGATCAATGATGGTGGTTTAAGCGACCGATTATCCAACAGTAAAGGTTTAAAAGTCACAACAGTGAATACTGATCACAGGATCCAGGAGCAAAGGAGTTGATCAATGACCAGAGTTCAAATGCAGAGATCTGAAACGACTATGACAAGTGTAAACGAGGGTTTCGAGTGGTAATCGACACAGAAGAAAGAATTAATCTTTCCAACTACCTCAGCTACCATTTAAATGAAGATTTGATCTTCAAGGCGGCAGAACAGATTACAAAGGTGATCAAGATCAGAATTAGATCAAATGATCGCAAGAACGCATTAAATGCATATCAGATTCTAGGGTTTGATAAAATGTTATTTTTAGAAAATTCTTTTCACTAGAATAAAAGGTTATGCAGCTTGATGCAGAGGTATGGTGATATCTGACGAGTTGGACAGTATGTGTGTGGCTCGATGCTCTGACAATTATGGAAGTAGGTTGCGAGTGGAAAAACCCTAACAATGATTTCAATGCATATGAACTAAATGAGGGGAATTATTGAGAGAATGGAGAATGAAGAGAGTGTCTGAATGCAGAGGAAGGTAAACTGTAACATAAAGCAAAATTTGAAAATTCATGTAGTTGGTTACAGTGGAGTAAGGGAGAACTGAGAGAGCGAGAGAGAGAGCTTATGTGTTGTATTGATGCATCTCAGGTTTTGTAAAACCATTTTATGCATAATATATTGCAAAAATTTGTACGAGGTTGTAGCCTCCATTTTTCACTGAGTTGTAGCTCATAATAGGGTGTAGTAGCATCCTTGAAGTTGTACCTTCTAAACAGGGAGTTGTTGCTTCCTTGGGTTGCATCCCTAAACATTGTAACTGAACTTTAAAGCTTGTGAGGCTAGATTAGGACAGTAGATCCTAGCAGCATTTCTCACCATGGTTTTTTCCCATCTTGGGTTTTCCACATACATACTGTGTTATGTGTTGATCTCTCTTGTGCTTGTGGCTATTATATATGTTAGTATTTCAATCTGCACATTTGAAGTTAAGGTTGAATATGCAAAAGGGTTTAAGAACTAAATTTTTTAATATATATTGATTCACCCCCCTCTCAATAGATCATTGTGTTCTAACAATTGGTATCAGAGCACCAGGTTCCCTAGGAGAAGCTTAACCAACTCAGGTAGATCTTGGATAGGTGAACACAATGGCATTTCAGGAAGGCTCAAACAATCCACCTAGGTTTGATGGAACAAACTATGCTAAATGGAGCTCATTAATGGAAGGATACTTAGTTTCTCTTGGAACTGAAGTCTAGGCATGTGTTGAGACCCAATATACTATTCCTGCTGCTATTCCTACTGATCCTGCAACAAAGAAGATTCATGAGGACAATAAGAAAGCTTGGTTTATTATTATGAACAATTTGTCTGACTCTGTGCATAGCAAAGTTATGCATTGTAAAACTGCTTATGATGTCTAGGATAAACTTAAGAAAATCTATGAAGGTGATACCAAAGTGAAGTTGGGAAAGTTACAAGTGCTAAGAACAAAATTTGAAGGCTTGATGATGACAGAAGAAGAGAAGATTGTAGACTATCTTTAGAGAGTTGATGATGTGGTAAATACCATTAAAGGATATGGTGTATATCTAAAAGAAGAAGATGTTGTGTTGAAAGTTCTTAGGTCCATGACAACTAAATATGATGCCAAGATTTCTGCTATTGAAGAAGTAAGAGAAATTGATAAACTTACTCTTGATGAGGTGCATGGCATAATTACTACATATGATATGAGAATGCCAAGTTTTGAATCATCTAGGAGAGAAGTTGCATTTAAGGTTGTCAAGAAATAAAAAGATGAAGCTGATAAGAAAGAAAAAGTTGCTTTCATTGCATCTAATTATGAAGAAACTGATGAGGAAGAAGCAAATTTCATAAGAAGGCTAAGAAGAGGATCCGACAAGTATAAAGGTATGCTCCCTCTTAAGTGTTTTAACTATGGTAGAATAGGTCATTTTGCTTCAAAGTGTCCATATGGTAAAGAAGACAGTTCCAAGCAAGAATTTGATAGTAGAAAGAAGAAATAATTCTACCCTAAAAGAAAGAACTTTGGAAAGAAGAAGAAGAGCTTGTACATCAATGTAGAAAGTGAAGTATCTGATGCTAGTGATTCTTTAGAAGAGGAACAAGGCCAAGCCCTTGTAATGAGAGATGATAGAAGAGAATTTCTATTCATGGCTAAAGAAACAAAGGATTAGGAAGATGCACAAATTGAGGACTCATATGAAGGAGAAGAGGAGGCGATTGTTGATCTTGAAGGAGAACTAATTAGTGCTCTTGATGATCTTGATGAACTAAGAGACAAATATGATGATCTTAAGAGAGAAAACAAGAAGCTAAAAAGGAATGCTCAAAAGGAGACTGAAAAATTAACACAAGAACTTGAAGAGTCCAATAAGGTGTTAAGAGGACTGAAAGTTCGTGTAGAAGAGCTTAAAAGAATTGAGGATGTCATGAAATCTAAATTGAAATCTAAGATAGATAGATGCTCAAAACTTGAGGCAGAAATAGTTGCCTTAAGGAAAGAATTGGAGAAGGCCAATGAGCATATCAGAAATGGACTAAAGTTGAAAGGTGGTAAGATATTCTGAATGAATTGATAAGTACACAAATCCTGCAAATAAAGAGAAATCTGGTTTAGGTTTGGAAAAAGGAAGAATTCATTTATGGATGTCTCTGCAAAAATTTATGAAAGATTTAGAGCAGGAGAAAAATCAGTCCCAAGTGAACAAAAATCTAACAAAGAGGAAGCTTCTAAAGATGAACAAAAATCTGATAAAGAAAAGAAACCGATCGAAGTCAAGGAGGACAACTAGACAGTTCCTGATCAACAAAAGAAGATGCGGAACGTAAAAAGAACAAACAATGATGGATTCACAAGAGTACACTATCCAAGGAGGCCTGGACAAAGAAGATCACCTCATCCATCTGAAGGAAACTACATGACCAGGTACTCATCGTACTTCAATGGGTATTGCTATACCTATAACAATTTTGGTCATAGGGCTAGAGAATGTAGAATCATTCCAAGGAAGAATACAAATTTTGTAAGCAAGAATCTATTTGCTCCCTTGGTTGATATGGATATAATTTATTATAGTTGCAACAACTTTGGTCATATAGCTAGAAATTGTAGAGCAAGATTTACAGGACCAAGTGTGAAATCTAAGAAGAAGAAATCCTCACCTGCTCATAAAGAGAAAGGAAATAAGATTTCTAAGATAGAAGAAAAGAAAACTAAGAAGAAGCCCAAGAAGATATGGAAGGAGAAAGAGAAGGGATCTTGTGTCACTTAGTCTATGATTTCCCAAACGGTTTTACATGCAAAGGAACAAGATCTATGGATTGTTGATAGTGGCTGCTCCAAGCACATGACTAGAGATAAAAAGAAATTCATTAAGCTTGAAATGAAAAAAAGGAGGTTTAGTAAGTCTAGGTGATAATACTGTTGTCAAGATTCATGGTAAAGGAATTTTGAGCATAGATGGAAAGAGAAAAACTAAAGATGTGCTCTATTTGGAAGGTCTAAAACACAATCTTCTTAGCGCCAGCCAGATGTGTGATAATGGATACAAAGTTGTATTTGATTCTGAAGGCTGCAAGATAAGATTGAATGGTAAAACAATTGCTCAAGGGATAAGGACTAATAGTAATCTCTACAATCTAAGTGAAGTGGAGGGCCAAACATGTCTAATCAATCAAGCAGATGAAAGTTGGTTGTGGCATAGAAGACTAGGACATGTAAATTTTGACAACATGGTGAAAATAAGTTCAAAAGGCCTGGTTAGAAATATGCCTAAGATTGCAAAGCTTGATAACATCATCTATCAAGGCTGTCAGCAAGGAAAGCAAAAAAAGTCTAAATTTCCCACAAAGGATTACTATACTATGAAATCCTTAGAAACAATCCATGTTGATCTATGTGGTCCAATGAGGACAAAAGCATTTCAAGGAGAAATATATTTCATGATGTTGATTGATGACTATACC